>BDDC01002772.1:0-10562 GCA_001662425.1 Chlamydomonas sphaeroides | reverse complement strand
ACGATGTTGGGGCTGAGCCGGGCGGCGTCGAAGGCGGACCGCCACGGCGGAAGCGGCTGGCCGGCCGGGCAGTCCGGCAGCCGGACCTGGACCGAAGCGGGGTCGGCGTCGGCCAGGGTCCCCGGCAGCGCCGCCTCCCACTCGGCCATCCGCCGCCGCACGGCCGGGGCCAAATGTGGCGGGAAGGTGAGGCCGCACAGCCGCAGCTCGCCGGAGCGCAGCGGAGGGAGGCCGCCGTCGGGACCGAGCGAGGGAGGCACGAAGCCGTGGAGGTGGGTGATGCACGGCGCCGGGAATTCGCTGGCCTCCGCCGCAGCGCCCGTGCCACCCGCCGTGGTGGTCTCCGCTGGTGCCCGCTGCCGCTTGGGCGTTGGCGCGTCCCCACCGCCCTCGTCTCCGATGCACTCGACGGCCGAGAGCCCTTCCGCCTGCCGCTTGAGGCTGCTGCCCGGCGCGCCTTCAGAGGCTGCACCGCCACCCGCAGCCTGCGTCGGCGGCTCGCCGGCACGAACCCAGACCCGGAACACGCCCTCGGCCTCCTCGGGCTCGCTGGCGACGTACAGGCGGCACCCGGCGTGCACGCCGCGCGCCTTGAGCAGCGGCCTCGCGCGCTTGAGCAGCCATGAACGGCTGCCGTTGTTGTATGCCCGTACGTTTGCGCTGTACGATATGCCGGTCGCGTCGTCAATGAGCAGTACGGGCACGTCCGTGTTTGGATCTGCCCTGAGCACGAGTTGCTCGAATGGCTTCCGGGTCGCAACCGTCAGCGGTACGATGTGGTCCCGCAGTACGACAGACGTCACGGCGTAGCCCTCGCAGGTGGCGGGGATGGGCACGCCAGCGGGCCAGCGTTGCCGCGCGGCGGCGGCGGCCAAGGCGGCCGCGCCCTCGGCAGCTTCCAACGGCGCGGCCACCGCCGCCGCCAGGGGCACCGGTACGGGGGCATCCGGCGGCTGCGCGGCTCCCGCCAAAACACAGGGCGGCTCATCCTCGTCGGCCGTCGCAGCCCCCGCCCAAACAACCGCGCCCACCACTGCTGGCCAGGGAGCCGCCGCCGGGTCCGATGCCGCGGGGCAGGCACCGCCGTCGGCGGCCCCAGCGACGAAGTGCGCGGGCGCGGCCCCGGCCCCTTGCACGCCGGCCGGCGCAGGCGTGCTCGCGGCCGTGCGCAGCAGCTGCAGCGAAAAGACCGGAGCCAGCTCCGGCTCGGAGTCCGCCTCGGGCGGCGCCGCCGGCGGCTCCGCGCCGGCGGCGGCCTGCAGCGCCTCCTTGGCCCGCGCCATCTCCCGCTGCAGCTGCTGAGGCAGCGCGGCCGTGAGCAGCACGGTCTCGCCTGGCGGCACGCAAGGCGGGTGGTCCACTGAGTGACACGGACGCGCGGCATCACACGATACGATACGATACGATACGTCACGATACGATGGCCACCATTAGCACACAACTCGACGGCCCTGCTCGGCGCGAAGACAGCGCGGGCGCGCAGCCGCAGCCCCACCCGGGTAGGCCACCAGCCGGGCAAACCAGGGCCGCAGGCCGCACAGCCGCCAGGCCGTGCCGCCGTTGCGCCTGCTGCTGGCCACGCGGGAGAAGAAGACGGCGCGCTCCAGGCCCTGCGGGCTGTTGGCGTCGTCCGGGTCGCCCGGCTGCAGCATGGCGTCGAAGCGCGCGCCGTCGTAGGGCAGCAGGTGGCGCAGCAGGAGCTGCGGAGGGCCAGGCCGGGGTGGCGCAAGGGTAGCAGCACGGAGGGAGGCCAGCGTGGGGCGGCAGGAAGGGCCGGGGGCGGCCGGCGGGGCGGGGCGGGGCGACGCAGCGGCGCGGCGGGGCGAGGGGGCCGCCGCAAGGCTGCGGGTGGCGCAGCGGGGCCCAGCAAAGGTGCGGTTGGGGCGTCCGCGGCAAGGGCTTGTGCATGTAGCGACTGCCTCGTGCGTGCACGGCAGGTCCTGCCTTCAGGTGCGCCACTGAGGCCCACCACCCAAGGCCCTGCCTTGTGTTCATTATAATCAACATATACCCGACACTCGACGCCCCGGGGAATTGGCTTGTGTGTTCATGTAAAGGTAACAGAGAGCATCACCCCGCTGTGTGTTCCTTTCAAGCTAGAGCAGCACGCCCCGCGCAGCACGCCCTGGGTATTCGTGACGCGTTGGTCGTGTGCATCAGACATGGATGTTGTCCGGTGCGCCAGTGCGGAAACACGGGTTCCGGCCCACCCAGCCCCCGTGTCTGTGTGTGCTCAGCAGGAGCGCCACGGACGCCCTGGGTCCGTCCGCGTGTCCCTCCGACACGCTGCGGCCACCCGCCTGGCGCCGCCCCCTGGCGCTCACCAACCACGACGCGTGTCCTGTGGGCGCCAGCGTCAGCTCGCCGCAGGCCAGGTTGCGCAGGTTGATGTCCTGCGGCCGCAGCACGGGCGCCGGGGGCCGGGCACGTGACGACAGCGGCACGCAGCTCGCAGCGCAGCGATGGGCATGCGGGCCGGGGCGGGGGGGGGGCGCTACAGGCCAGTCCAGCGTACGGGGGCTGGGCCGCAGGCCCCGGGCTGTACCGAGGGAGCCGCCGACGAGTCAGTCGACACCGAGCCGACGCCGGGGTCGGAGCCCGCGCACCCACCATCTTGATGCGGATGAGCTTGGCGCCCTCCGCGTCCCGGCGCCTGCCTTGCTCCGGCCGCGGCGTGCGGCGCGGCGCCGCCCCCGGATGCGCCAGGCGCAGCTGCGACAGCCGCACGCCGGCACCGCGAGACAGGAGCGGCTCGGCTGCAACGCCGGCGCCGCCGGCCCCTGCTGCCTCGGCCGCAGCGCCGCCAGGACCGGACGCGCCTGAGTGTGTGGGACAAGCGGCCGAGCCGAGCGCATGCAGCGGATGCGGTGCGGTCAGCGGCAGCGAGCAGGAGAAATGCACGCGCGGGGAAGTCGGCAGCGGCTGAAGGCAGAGGGCCCGGCAATGGAGGGAACGCCGCCCGGACGATGCCATCGAAGCGGTGGCCGTGCACCAGCGGCTCACCTGTACCGTCGCCCTGCACATCCACCTCCATCGCGTCAGCGTCCCGGGGCCCCTCCTCGCCGTCGTCGCGGACATCCTCGGTAGCGTCCGTGTCCGCATCACTGGCGTCGCCGTCGTTGCCGCCCGGCCACGGCTGCGGAGGTGAGCGGCGCGCATCGGCCGTTGGCCCCGCGCCGTCGCCCTCGCCAACGCCCTCGGCCTCGCCCTCCCACGTGCCCATGTCGTCGCAGCCACGTGGCATCGCGTCCAGCACACAGCCGGCCTCCTGGCCGCCCTCCATCTCCTCTGCATCGCTGCCGCAGCTCTCCTCCGACGCGTCCTGCCCCATGCTCTCCGTTTCGCTCCCGCCGCCACCGCCATCAGCCGCCTCCGCCGGCGCCACCTCTGCCGGCGCCACCTCCCCGCCGCCTGCCGCCTCCGCCAGCACCTCCCCCGGCATCGGCGGCGGCGGCAAGTACCGCCGCGCGCCCACCCGCGGCCGGCCGCGCATCCTCGCCATCGGGTCGCACCGCAGCACGTAGCGTACCTCCAGGACCCCGTCCGGCAGCCGCGCCAGCCCCAGCC
Organism: Chlamydomonas sphaeroides; assembly: GCA_001662425.1. Taxonomy (NCBI): domain Eukaryota; kingdom Viridiplantae; phylum Chlorophyta; class Chlorophyceae; order Chlamydomonadales; family Chlamydomonadaceae; genus Chlamydomonas; species Chlamydomonas sphaeroides. Next base: position 6,995 of record BDDC01002772.1, on the reverse strand, counting down.
GGCACCCCCCGTCCAGTCCCAACGCCTCCGCCAGCGGCTCCAGGCCCTCAAGGACGCAGCCCGAGCGCTTCATCAGCGTCGCGCCCGGCAGCGCCCGCAGCGGCACGGCGCCGGCGGCGCCGTCGCCGTCGCCGGCGGCGGGCAGCCGAGTGGATAGCGCCACGGGCAGCACGGATCCTTGGTTCAAAGTTTGACCGGGGAACAGCGCGCCCAACATGATCTGCGACAAATCAATGCCATGTGGCTTGAACATGACTTCCACGGCCGCCGCAGCGGCGGCTGCGCCGGCTGCGCTGCTAGCCGCGGCACCGCTGGCTGCCACGCCGCCGCCCTCGCCAGCCAGCCAGACACCGCCCGTCGCGGCGTTGGCTGTGAGCCGCACTCGGGCGCCTTCGGGCAGCCCAGCGGCGCGGGCGCAGGCCGTCAGCGACGTCATGCGCGCCCCGGTGGGCGCGAGACGCAGCTGGCAGCCGGAGAAGTTCAAGGGCTCGCCGGACGGCGGCAGCGCCACCGTCACGGTCACGGCGGTGGGGCGCCGCCACGCCGCCGCGAGCAGGTCGGAGGGAAAGAGCGTGTGGGCCGCGGGCGTGCTGAAGTTAAGTCGGTAGGCTGACCAGGTGGCTAGCGCCCAGGGCGCGTCGGGCGAGGGGGCGAGCTCGCCGGCCAGGGCCGCGGCCACGGCAGCCAGGGCCATGTCCTGCGCTGCCGGCGGCGGCGGCTCCAAGGTCCCAGGCTCTGCCTTGACCTGGGGCGGGCGGGGCGCCGCGGGCTGCTGCGGCGGCTGCTCAGGCGGCACGGGGCCCGGCGGCGGCACGGGGCCCGGCGGCGGCGGCGCCTCCTGCAACGGCGGCGGCAGGAGCTGGCCTGGCAGCGTCGATGGTGACGGCGGCTCAAGCTTGACGGGCGGCGCCGCGGCCGGGCTGCTACCGGCGGCAGGGCCCGGTCGGCGCCCCGCGTCCGAGCTGGGTCCGGCGCCGGACCCGGGGCTTGGGGACGACGTGCTCGGCAGCCGCGTGTCACCGCCAGGGACGGGCCGCCAGATGATGGCCCTCCGCGTCCTCGGCGTCGGCAGGCCTGGGGAGCCAGCACCCGCTGGCGCCTCCGCCGCGGCGTCGGGGATCGGTGCCTCCCTGGCCGCGTCTGCGGCCCCAGCGTCCGCCGGCGGTGCCGCGGCGTCCGCCGCTGCCAAGCTGTCCGCCGACGCCGTGTTGCATGGGTCCGGCGCGTCGGAAGCGGCGGTGGCGGCGGCGGCGGCAGTGGCGGCGACACCAGGGGTCCGCTGCAGGAGCGACGGCGGAAGCGGAGGCGGAGGCGTGTCTGACGAGGCTGCCGCTGGCTGCGGCTGCGATTGCATCAGGTCTGCGGCCGGCGCCGTCGCGTGGCCGCGTGTGGGGCTGCCAGCGATCTTCGAGGCTTTTAGTACAGTTGTGGCTTTGGGATGCAGCCCGGGAGGCCGCTGTGCGGCGCTGTGCTCTGCCGGCGCAGCCTCGGCGGCCGGCGCCTGGGCAGATGTATCGGACGCAGCAGAGCCCACTGCGGAGGGTGCAGCGCGGTTGTGCGCCGCTGCCGAGTTGGGAGCGCAGCGAGGCAGCGCCACGCGTAGCAGGTCTGCAAGGCGGAAGAGGCCTCCGGTAAGCGGCGACCCGGCTGAGCCTTCCTGATGCTTCCGCTTCATTGCCGCTGTGGCTCCTCAGGCCGTGCTGCTGCTGGGCGCTACCCCGCGTTCACGCAAGGAGACGCGATGATGGTCCATCGCCAGCCGCCACGGTTGCGGCAGAATGTATGCTCGATACGGTCGCTTATATGCAGAAATATGAAGCAATGCTGGTGAGGGAGACGAGAGCGCAGCAGTTGGCTTTGCCGAGGTTCAAGGTTGCCGTGGTGTGCTTAGCAGTAGAATAGGCAGAGATTAGAAACAGGAAAGTGTGGACAGGAAGCTGTGTGGCATTGCAACACCTTGGGATCGCAGCACGGCGCGCTCCAAAGGCGACAGCTTCGCGGCCTGTGCACGGCTATGCGCCGTCGGCAGCGCGAGCTATCGCACGCAATACATACGTACATTGCACCAGCTAGTTCAGTCCAAGGCCCTAGCGGTCAACGCGTGCATGCACACCTCAGCTTGCTGTCGCCTTTGTAACTGCCAGTCATGCTCCGGCTTGCTGATTTTACAAGTGAAATAGAGAGTCCAGGCTCCTGCAGTCCAGTGGCCACCGCTCGGCGCTAGCACCATTTCGGCACGCATGCCTCCAGCAGCTAGTCCGCAACCCGAGCGACGTCGCGATGACGCGCGTACAGCTAGGAGCGGGCTCGTCGGCGGCCTGGCTGCCCTGTCGCGGGTATGTTGCGTCCCTAGCCGGGACCCAGGACCTGACCACGCCAACCTGCCTCGCCGTTCGCTATCGCCCCCGTCGCTCACCAGGTGCTGCTCAAGGTCACAGGCCCCGCGAAAGGGACAAAAGCAGGTCTAACAGCTTCCGCAGCTGCAACTGCTCCCACAGCGCCCACGAAGCGGCCGCGCAGTGGCGCCGAGGCCGCGCAGGACGGCCCCACGGGCCCCACCTGCTCCGAGCAACCGCCTCCAAAACGTAGCCAGCCAGAGCCCGCTCAGCCGAACGGCCTTGCTGCTGCCGAGCCAGCTCCGGAGCAGCCGCAGCCGCAGAGGCACCAGGAGCCCAGCGGCGGCTGCGCGCCCAGCCATCACGACGCAGCGGAGGGGCCGCTGCCTGGCGTTGCCGCAGCAGCGCCGCGCAGCCCGCAGCCCCCGCCCGCGTCACCGCCGCCCGCGGAAGTACCCCCAGCGGCGCCCAAGCCCGCCGCACAGCCGGCACGTCAGCCCAGCCTCCAGCCGGAGCCTGACGCCATCCACCATGACCTGGCAGAGGCGCCCCCAAGCCCTGGCGCCGCTGCGGCGGACCTGGCAACCGACGAACCTGAGGCCTCTGGCCCCCAAGCAGCCGCGGCGCCCAATGCCAAGGCTGCTGCCCCTGTAGTCGCCGCTGCGACCAACGCTGAGGCAGACGCCCGCGCGCCCTCGACGGAGGGGCGCTGGCGCAGGTCACAGGTGGCCTTAACTCTGGCCGGGGCCAGGGCCGTGCTGCCGCCGGGGCTCATCGAGGCCGCGGCGCAGCGCAAAGTGCCCGTGCCCGTCACGGGCCGCGTGCCGCCCGGCACCTTGGCGGCCACCTGTGAGGGCACCTTCCGCATGTACCCCAAGGTGGGGGGGGCGCCCGGCGCTAGGCTGCTGTCGTGGGGAGCGTAGCGGCACCACAGACGAGCTGCGGCAGGGTGTACAGCGCGTACGCAGGGTTGGGGCGCGGACTGGACAGGCTGGCATGAGCAGCGTTGGTATCGACTGTCGGTGTCAGTGGCGGGACTGACAAATAGCAGTATCGCACCCGAGCCATCGCGTGCGTGGCGTGCCCGTTGGTGTGTCTCCTGGCCCCACAGGACGCCCGCCTGCTCAATGTGACGGACCTGATGCGGGCGCTGGGCGTCGAGGACGGCGGCTACCTGCGCGTGCAGGCAAGGCGGCGGGCGTCCATGGAGTCCCATGACGGGGTGTAGCCTTGGGGTCGAGGAGTAGGCTGCGGTCACAGTTGGCCCACTCGCTGCGGTGGGTTTTGTTGGGCAGCACGCTCCGTCCCCAGCAGCCCAGCCCAGCGAACTGCAAACGCCATGCCCACATGCAGGCGGACCCCGCCACAGGGGGCTTGCTGCTCATGCCCCAGCCGTCGGCGACAGCCCAGGCCAGCAGCGCCGCCGGATGCGCGGGCGCAGGAGGCGCCGCCGGAGCCGGAGGCGTGGTGGGCACTTGGGACTGCAGCTACCGGCTGTCGGTTGGGCTGCACGGCGCGGCGGCGCTGTGGCCGGGAGTGATGCATAGCCGCGACCACGACACGCCGATGGTGCTGGTGCGGCGGCGGGCGCCCGGTGAGGGCCTCGGCACAGGCAGCAGCGAGGGCGGCTCGGGGCTGCTGCGCTATGGCGGCCTGGCGCTGCGTCTGTGCAGCGTGACGGGGGGCCGCGCCCTGGGCCGGCTCCGGGAGGAGCTGGGCCAGGACAAGGGCGACCAGGTGCGTCCTTGTGTGTGTGTGTGTTTGTTTGTATTTCAAGTCAATGTAACGCGCCCCGTACAGCACGCCGTAGGTGTTGGTGGCGCGTTGGTCGAGCGTAGAAAGCAGGCATGCATTCAGGTGCACCGGTGTACGTGCATTGTATGTTGAATTATAGGAACACATAATAACACGACGCGCGCGGCACGCCCTGTGTGTGTGAATGATTGGATGGCTAAGCGGGCGGGGTTGAGCTCCGGCTGCCTAGCATGTGCTGGCGTAAGCGTAAACTTATGTCGGACACCAACCGTACCTGTGAGGCACCCACCACATGCGGCTGGCAGGGCTAGGCTCCCAACGCAGGGTCCATGATGCCAGCTGCCGCATCTGTTCAGGTTTCCGCATGTTGCTGGTGGCCATGCCCTGCGTATCGCCTGCGGCCCCCAGGTGCTACTTGCGCGGAGGTCCGAGGGCGAAGTGGAGATCCTGGCGCTGCGGCAAGGCGCCGAGGGGCCCTGGACCTGGCTTACGCCCACACCGCCGGAGGGGCGGCAGCGGGAGGAGCAGGAGGAGGAGCAGCAGCAGCAGCAGCGGCAGAGAGCGGCGGGGGGAGGGGAAGGGCAGGGCGTCGCATTCGGGCATGGTGCGGGCGGCGCCGAGGGCCAGCCGGATGGCCTAGGCGGAGCGGGAGAGGCGGAGCGGCAGGCGGCGAGCGAGGAGAGCGGCGGCGAGGAGGAGCCCGGTGGCCAGGACCCTGGCAGCAGCAAGGAGGAGGACGGCGCCAGCGAGGCCATGGACGCCGACGGACCGCGGCAGGCGGCGGCAGCAGAGCAGGCGCGCGCGCCCACGCCGGCCGAGCCCGGGCCGTCCTTCATCCGGGCCTTCCGCAGCATGCTAACCCTGGGCATCTCCGCGGCCAGCGTCCTGCTGCCTGTCGACACCCTGATCGCCGCAATGTGCGGCGACGACGCCCGCGTTACCGTCGTTTTCCGCGGCGTCGCCAGGCCGGGCGCCGCCGCCGTCGCCCGGCGGGCGACCAGCATAATGGCGGCAGTGCGCTACTGCGCGGACATGGATCGATTCAGCATCCATGGGCTGTCGGAGTTAGGGAGATACCAGGGAGTTTGCAGGACGGGCCACGTGCGGGTGCGGCGTAACCACGCCGGGCCGGGGCTGCTGCTGGATGCCATGCCAGCCAGCTACCGGCCCCCCAGCAAGGACAAGGCGGCCTACTGCACCGGCAGCAGCATAGTCATAGGTGCGGCTGCGCGCGAAACCGCACCCGCAGCTGCCGCACCCGCCTGAGGCTCGCTAGCTCATGGCGGTGTGTGTGTGCTGCACCCCACCGTTGCCAGCGAGCCACGGGGCCACCGTGCCGCAAACCTGGCCGTGTGCTCGCCAACCCGCCTCTGTTCACCCGCCACGCGACCCCACCCTCCCTTCGTAGGCAGAGCCGCGGTCGCGGCGCTGTTCCCTGGCCTGGAGGCCGACGCTCACCACCTGGACGGCATCACCCTGCGTGTGCCCCACACCGCCGCCGCGGCCGTTGGGCTGGCGCCCGCCACTGGTTGCCGCGATGGCGCCGCCGCTGGCGGCGGCGCGCTGTGCTACACGAACGTGGGACTCACCTGCTCCAGTAACAAATGGACATTCATCAGGGCCCGGCAGCTGTGGCGGGACCTGGGTCTCAGCGCCGGCTGGCGGCTGGAGCTGGCGGCGCACATGGGCCGTGTGCTCGAGGTTGTGCGCCTGCGGCCGCCGGAGGCATGCCCGGGCGCGGCAGGGGGCGGGGCTGGAGCGGCGGCGGAGCAGGCGGCGGCGATGCGGCTGCCGGGGACGGGCGGCAAGGTCCGGGCTGCGGCGCGAAGGGAGGACGGGGGCGAGAAGGAGGCGGAGGACCGGGAGGAGGAAGACGATCAGCACGAGGAGAGCAGCCGCGACTGCTCATCCGACGGCAGCGACGAGGGCGAGGACGGCAGCGAGGAGGAAGAGGAGGAGGTGCCCCGGGGCCGCACGACGACGGCGGTGGCAGCAGGCGGCAGGCAGACTGCCAAGCCTTCAGGTGCGAGCGGGTCGTCAGAGGCTCGAGGCTCGGTCGTCAGGGGCTCGAGGCTCGCACGGGGCGACACTCATCTGTCGGGCAGCCGGCGGTGTGTGGGGCTGCAGCAGGGCGCACACCACCGCCCAGCGCCGTTACGGCAACATGGGACAGGCGCTGGGGGCCAGGGAGCGAGCTGGGGCTGCCGCAGCGGCGCGCCACAAATCCCAAGGCACACCCGTGCGCCGCTGCGCAGGCCCCCTGCCTGCGCCCGGAGGACCCGGCGGTGCCGGCCCAGCGCGGCCCGCGCCGCTCAAGCCGCTCCGCGCTGCTCCAGCGGCCGTCCAGGGCAGCGCTGCAGCCACCGGAGCGGCGGCTGCGGCGGCGGCTGATCGCCGGCCGCCGCCTCACGCCGGCCCCGCCGCGGAGAAGACGGTGGCGGCGGGGGCTGGGCCGTATGGCGTGGCTGGTACCAAGCGGCCAGCGTGCGGCACCCCGCCGGCCGTTGGGAACATAGCAGCAGCGGCAGCCGGCGCCGCGCCGACGCCGAAGCGGCTGCGGCCTGTCGCTGAGGGAGGCGGTGCCGCGGCCGCGGCGGAGGACGGTGACGGCCCGGCGCCGTGCATCACCCACCTCCACGGCTTTGTGCCTCCCTCGCTCGGCCCCGACGGCGGCCTCCCTCCGCTGCGCCCTGGCGAGCTGCGGCTGTGCGGCCTCACCTTCCCGCCACATTTGGCCCCGGCCGTGCGGCGGCGGATGGCCGAGTGGGAGGCGGCGCTGCCGGGGACCTTGGCCGACGCCGACCCCGCTTTAGAGCAGATCCGGCTGCCGGACTGTCCGGCCGGCCAGCCGCTTCCGCCGTGGCGGTCCGCCTTCGACGCCGCCCGGCTCAGCCCCAACATCGT
>BDDC01002771.1:0-10564 GCA_001662425.1 Chlamydomonas sphaeroides | reverse complement strand
CCTCCACCCACCCCACCTCCTCCCGCCCTCACCCGCTGCCCCGCAGCACAGCCCACCGGATCCCACCAGATGGACTGGGGAGATGGCAACATCTACACCCTGATCTCACCCGCAGATCCAGGTCCGCTTTTTGACTTTGACGCAGCGTTCGCATCTTGCGCCGCCCTGGATCCAGATCGCAGCAGCACGCTGGCGGCCTGGTCCGACCCGTGGGCCACCCAGTCCGACAGGGACGCTCTGGCGCTGCTGTGCTCCGGCTGCGGCTGCTGGGTCAACGACCCGCCCGCCAACGGGCAGTGCGCCGTACTCGGCGAGGACGGCGCCGTACAGATGACTGACTGCCGTACGCCGTCGTACAGCTACGTGTGCAAGGTTTCGGCGTCGTAGGGACAGGTGTCATGAGGTTCAGGCAAGCAGCAGGTCAGAGAGGTTTGTGATAAGGCTTGCGCACAATGTGGCGGGATGGGAATGGCGGGAAGCGGGGGTGCATGGGCACGGTTTCGTGGTTTCTTGTGTGCTTGTGCGTGTGTGTATGTGGGTTTCGTTCAGGTGACGCACACCAGCAAGCGGCTTGGGCCTGGGCCCTCCTTTACCTGGTGCGGGCATCAGCGCCAGCCCAAGGCTGCAAGCGGCGCAGAGCTGCAGGAGCGTGGGCCGCGGCAGGGAGGCAGGGAGGCCGGGAGGCCGGCGCCTGCGTGCTGCGAGCGGCGAGCTTGTGGGCGTGAGGGCTTCCGTGGCCGCCACACCGCCGCCACGGTGCTTGGCCCCTGCTGGGGCGCGTGCGTGCGTGGTCGTGCGTGCTTGCGTGCGTGCGTGCGTGCGTGCGTGCGTGTGTTCAGAAATAGGTGACATGTACGCGTGTGTGCGTGCGGCGCTCTCTGGCCACCTCATCGTCACTTCGTTGCACGCGCACTGATCGGCGGCCGCTGGTCAGGCGCCGCCGGCTGGTGGGCTATGTCACGTGTTGTTAGGCAGGGTGTGTCAGGCTTTGCATTGTAGACCTCATTGTGCAGCCGCGACTCGACGACCCCACAATCGTCGTCGTTTGGCTGGCAATGGCTGCAGGGGCGCGCGCGCGCCGGCCGCTGTTTCTTCTCTGGATGCTGATTCACAAGCCACGTAGTTTTTGTGTATGTGTGTGGGGGTGTGCCGCGACTGAGCACAATGCTGACCTCTGACGCATGGGCTCTTCTTCTTTCCTTCTTTCTTTCGACGCACCAGCGCGCTGCACTGTCCCCGCCCCGGCCTGTGGGGGCGGGGGGGGCACGCGCCGCAGCCAGCGCTGCCAGGAGCCATGCTCTGCGCTCCCGACCGTACATGCTCGGCGGCATTACATTCTTCTTGTTCTATTCAGTTCCGTCACGCCTGACAGTCTCCGGGTTTTTCGCGTCCAAGCGGCATATGTAACACCACGGTTCAATGGCCCGACCCTGTGCCTCCAAGTCCTTGCGCCGCCAGCAGCCAGAGCGCCCAACATGCACGACCCCAACAGCGCCAGCGTGGGCCACGTGCAACATCACCTGCTGCCTACAAGAAGCAAAAGTACGCGAGGGCAGCACGGCATCCGGCCTCTGGAAGCAATGTGTCACCCGAGCGTAGCCTGCCATGCTAAGATGTATGAGCAGCGGCCCCACTCCTCGCAACATCCTGCACTACCGCCAGCACATACAGGCGCCCATGCGCCACGTGCCACGACGCCCCGTGTTCCCTCGAGCCGCCAGCCGGGCTCGTGTGCTACGCATAGGCGTCGCTGCCCTTCCACCTCCTGCTTCCCTGCTTCCACCCACCCACTAAAACCCAAACCGCAGCTAAGCCGCCCCCATACTGACGCGCAGTCCTGCACCTGGCCTGTGAGCTCACCGGTCATCGCGGCCGCTCGCTGCAACGGTTCCGCCCGCCTCCTGCTCCTCTTCACCCCTGCCACCTGCCTCTGGGTCCTCCGGTCGCCGACTACCGCCGGTTGCCATGCCGTATAAGTACCCCCTCCCCGGCGAAACAGCCCAAAGCACCTGTCCCTTCCCGCTTAGAGGGCGCTTGCGGGCATACCCCGCAGCCCTGACCAACGCTAGCAGGTGGCCCAGCTCGGCGCCTCAGCGCCCAGCAGTGCCCTTTCGCGGGCTCTCGACTTCTGGCTTCAAAACTCCGCCGACTGTGCCCAGAGCGACGTTTGTTGAGCTCAACCATCACGCCCCCAGGCGCTTGGCGGCCAGCTGCTGCGGCGACGGCCGCTTGACGTCCCACGCCAGGCCCGTCAGCTCCAGGGCGCGAATCAGGTAGTACGACATGTCGATCTGTCGTACGGTGGTGAACGGCAGGGTCAGTTGGGTGCAGCGGCACAGCAGACCCCCGGCCGTAGCCGCTGCCTCTCCTGCCGCATCCCAGCAGCCATGCTAGCGCAGCGCCGCCTCACCTCCCACCACTCCAGGCCGTGTGCGGCAGAGAACTCAAAGGCGTGGTGGTTGTTGTGGTGCCTGGGGCGCGGGGCCGAGCGGGGGGCCAGCCGCTGCTGGTGGGCAATAGACTACAGCGCCGGCAAGTGAGCCGCAGCCCGCATTTCGCAGTTTGGTTCGTTGTGTCTGGCGGCAGCGCGTCGAGGTTGCTGCACACCTTGCGCCGGCCAACCGACGTAGAGGCCCCCAAGGGATACCTACTGCGCAACAACTGCATCCAGGCTAGCTAGGCGCCGCGCTTTGCCTAGTCCCCGCCTCACCCGTCGCCAAACACCAGCAGGCCCACCAGCCAGTTGTTGCGCGAGTTGTCGTCCGACTTGTAGCTGAGTGGCACGAAGGGGGGGAGGCAGGCAGGGAGGCAGGGACGGGGCACATGAGCGGGCAGGTCGCAGGTGCGGTTGGGGAGCTGTGGGTCGCTGGGGCCAGGCAGCGGCCCGAACGTGCTTCAGTCCGCTGCAGTGCAGTGCAGTGCGGCGCGTGGGCGTCCCCTAGGGGTCGGCCGCTGGCGGCTGGCGCGGCGGCCGCCCTGCAGCGCCAGCCCCTCCCGGCCTCCGCTCACCGCTGGTCGCCCCAGATGTGGACCGCGCTGTTGACCAGCCACGTCATGTGCCTGGCAACAACAGGGACGGCAGCAGGGGGGCGGTGCTGTCGGGCGAGGTTGGGGGGTGCCGTACCCTAGTACGGTAGTAGTAATGCGCAGGCGCAGCTGCCGGAGGGCGCCGGGTGCTTCAGATCGGCGGGACCTGGCCCTGCGCCCCCATGGTGAAGAGCATGACCGGCCCCATACGGATCGAGGGCCCAATCAGCGGTTGCGCAACCAATGATGCACAAAGTGGAGGTCGCGGGTCCTACGGGCAGCAGGGTGGGTCGGGGCGCTCAGGCCTCCCGTCACACAGTCCGACCCACATGGTGAAGAGCACGCGGATGACGAAGCCCCATATGAGGTACGGCACGCCGCCCCACAGGTAGAAGAACACGCCCTGTGCGTGTGTGGGTGGGGATGGTGGGGTCGGAGAGAGTTGGGGTGTAGGGGAGGGCGTGCGCTTGTTGGGCTACGTAAGTATGCATTGTGTGTACCAAACCGGACGGCCCCGTGGTGTCGTACGCTCCCTCGCTCCCTCGCTCTTTCTGGCCCCACCTGGCCGATCTGGTGGTACATGTAGGTGGACCTGAGGTGAGGGGATGGGGATGGGGCGGGGGCGGGTAGCGCGGTTGGGGAGGATGAGGGAGGGCTTTGCTCCAGCGCGGCCGCAGCCCGCGTGGCTGCTCCAGCAGCTGCGCCTCGCAGCCAGGGCCCCACGCAGCCCCCTTTTTGCCTTCGCACTGGGCCCCCACATGATGCAGCAGAAAAGGCGACAACTAGGAAGTCGGATGGCGTCACTCCTGTCCCTGCGGCCTAGCGGGCTTGAGCAAGCTCGCTCACCACCCCTACGCCACACACGGCACATCCCTTCCACTTCCCCTCCCCTCCCCTCCTGGGGCCGCACCTGAGCCAGGTGTAGAACTCGGGCGACTCCTGCGCGGCATGGGAGGCACAACCAAGCGGGCCTCTCGTCTGCAGTGTCGCCACGGCATGGTGGCAGGGTGTGCCCTGCGTTGTCCGGTGTCATGAGCAACTCCGCCTGGGGCAGGTGAGGATGGATGGCTCACCTTGAAGAACCAGGGCGGGCTGAGGCTGTCCTTCATGTTGCCGCTGGAGTCACGCCTGCAGCAAGGGGGGCAGGGGGCCACAGGATCGAGGAGGCAGGCAGGCAGGGGGGCAGAGGGTCAGGGGAGGCAGGGGGGCACCGGCCGAGCGCAGGTGAGCCATAAGGCGTCCCCTGCCGGGGCCTGCTCTGCTGTGGTGCGCACTGGCGCTCCCCGACCCCGTCCCACTCCGCCCCATCCGGCCCATCGCGTGCCGTTGAGGCCCTCGTCGTGCCTAATTTATAGAGCCATCATGATTTATCGAATCATGATTTGTATCGAGTTATAAAAGCTAGCGCATCGCTCGGCAAGATGACGGCAGGCAGGTGGGCGGCCCAGCCCCCACGCCGCCCCACCCCACCTACCGCGTGCTGTTGAGGCCCTCGTCGAAGAGCCAGCCCATGTGCGCGTGCCACAGCCCGTCGCGAGGCGAGTGGCGGTCGGCGGCCGTGTCCGAGTGCAGGTGGTGCCATCGGTGCATCTTGGACTGGGGGAGGGGGAGGGGGGTGGGCAGGCAGCACACACACACACCCCGGTAAGCAAACCACAAGGTATCAAGAGGAGACGGGGTGGCGGGCAAAGGGTTGATAAGCTGGACTGGGGGCCGGGCGGTGGGCGCAAGCGCGCAGGGCCATGCCATGCCAGCAGCAGGACAGGTGTGCGGGGCGAGGCAGGGGCGACTGGAGGCTGGGCACGACCTGTACAGGGGCGGTAGGCAGGCAGCGCCGCGCTCGCAGCGCCCAGGTAAGCCCAGCCCTTTCCCCCCGCCGCCTGCAGACTCCTACCACTCGGGCCCCGCTTCAGCCCCCCCTTGGCCCCAACCACCCGGCCTGCAGCGCTCACCCACTCGATGGGGTCCCCCTCGAAGGCCAGCGCCCCGCAGTAGGCGAAAAAGTACTCTAGCGGCTTGGCGCAGCGGAACGACTGCGGGCGGAAGGGTGGCGTGGCGAGCCGGCGGGGAGGGGAGGGTTGGGAGCAGAGGACAGCGGCCGGCGGAGGGGCGGATTATGTAGTGGTCAGAGGGGAGAAGGGGCGGGGGTTGCAGCCAGCAGAGCAGAGTATCGACGCCGGAGTGGACGTGCATCGGTCCAGGCGGGCCCCGGCGCGCGCAGACGGGCGGCTGCGGCCGCAGCCCCGCAGTGACCGCTGCCAACACCCGGTCCCTGCTGCTGCGCCCTGCCTTGTGGCTGAGCTGGCGGTGGTAGGAGATGGAGATGCCCAGCATGCCAGTCACCACGTAGCTGCGGGGCGCGGGGGTTGAGTGGCGGAAAGAGGAGGGGAGGGGAGGGGAGAATTGAGGGCGGGGTGTGCGCGCGGGGAAGCAGGAGCTGCGGCGGCGTGCGATGATGGAGGCGTGTGCCAGGGAGGCGGGCATGGCAGCAAGTGCTGGCCGCCAGCGCATTCGCATGCCCCTCCTCCTCGGGAATGGGAATCCTAGCCTGCCAAGCAGCCTCTTCACTGTCTACGTCACTCTTGCACACCCTCCCCAGGCGCCGTCCCCAAGGCGGTTCCTGCCACACGCCTCCGCCCCCCGCCCCAAATCCCGCCGCCAGCCGGGCGCTCACCCCGCGAGGCACACCTCCAGGGCGTCCCAGCTGAACGTCAGCGGCCCTCCCACCAGGGCCACCACATGCATGGCTGAGGGGAGGGCGGGGGAGGATGGGGAGGGGGCCGTGGGTTAGTGGCACGAAGGCCGTGTCGAGGGCCCAACCTGGACCCCGCCGGAGTTGCCATCAAGCAAACCCGAGGCAGGGCTTGCGACGCCCGGCCCCCATTCAATCCGGCCGCCAGCACCTACCCGCGAAGAAGGCCAGGTAGCCCACCTGGTAGGGTGGGGAGTGGGAGCGTGGCGGTGGGGGGGGGGGCATGCGCATGAGGGAGCAGGCACACATGCGGGCGTGAGGCCGGGGGAGGACCAGCCGGCGACGTGACACGTAGATCGCCCCTTCCGCCCCTCCGACCCCTTCAGGGCGCCATCCAGGCCCTTCTAGGCCCCGCCGCGCTCACGTCCGTGTCGGTGTAGGTCCTGTTCAGGAAGTAGGGCCGCAGCTGCTGCACACTGAGGGCGCTGAGCCAGGGCGTGTAGCGGGGGAAGGGCGAGGAGGCCAAGGTGGCGGGGTCCAGGTCCTCGGGCCGCGCCAGCTTGAGGCCGAGCGCCGAGGTGAAGGCCTGGGGGTGCGACATGGGCGCAACAGGCACCGCATTGGGAAGCATGGTAGGCGGGGAGTGGCAGGGAACCAGGTAAGGGGCTGTTGTGCCACTTGTTGAGAACGTGCGCGCGTTGGCGGGACTAAGAAGGGCGGATGCAAGGCGAAGGTGCTTGGGGGAACGCGAGGCAGCGGCGTGGCGCCGAGGGAGGCCGCTCCCCACCTTGGCGAAGGCCTTGCGGCTGCCGCCGGAGTTGCTGACTCGCTCCACCACCACCTCTTTATCCTGCTGAGGGGCCGGCTGCTGTGTAGCTTGCTCCGTCTGTTGGCGTAGGCGTGGCACCGGGTAGGAGCAAGGGAAAGTGGCGGTTGGGCTGGGGGGCTGTCTCGGTGCTGCTACTATCGAGTATCGCTGAATTTGTGAACGAAATAGCTTGCGCGCCTGCGTACCTGGCCAGCACGCGCAAGCAAGGCTCCTCCATGGCCGATTCGCCAGCCCGTTTCTTGGCGTTGAAGCAGTGCACAGCCGCCCTTAGTTATAAGCTTGACCGGGCGATCAGCGAAAACCGGCGCTCGACGCGCGTCTGCCGCGCGCGCGGCTGGGCATCGCAACGACATTATCCTAGACCGGCGGTAGCTGCACGTCAAGTCGGAGATATTCTCCCGTGCAATCGCAACATCGCACAACACAACACTACGCACAGCGAGCACGATCCTTGCATCGTACATACCCACACGCTCTCCGTATCTTGCCTCCCTTCAGGCCCCCGTCCAGCCTCAGAAATAGAAATAGAAATAAGTACCCTGGGGCGGGGCCGCCTAGGGTAAATTAAGGGGGCGGGGCGTCCAGGGTCTAGGACCACCTGCCTCCGCCACCGTGAGATAGGAGGGGGTGAGGGGAGGGGGGATCTCAGCATGCAGGTGGGGACGAGGGGGGCGGCGCACCGCCCCCCCCCGGCCCCCGCCTTGGTTAGCTGATGCGCCCGTGCGGTCTGCCGGTGGGGCGAGCTAGCTCCCAGCGTTTCGAGACAAGGGCCTGCATATACATTCGTGCTTTGGCCGCTACCTTGCTGCAGTGTGAGCGTCGTCCGGGTCCCGTCCCGCCTCACATCTCCTCACAGCGCCGTCCAGCACGTACACCATTCGCAGCCACCAACAAGACGTGCTTGCCGCTCGCTCGGGTTGGCGGCCGCCTCTTCTAGCGCCTGGCCACAACGCCGCAGCAACGTCCCTACCAGCTTCACACCCGCCTCAGTCCACGCCAACTCGCAGCCTTTATGCCCCCCGCCAAGCGGAGGCCACTCGGGGAACGCTTCCAAGACATCATGAGATACATACGCCTGTCGTGCTGCCCACATCTGAGGAGTCGCACTCTCCCTGCTCCGCGCACCCTTCCTCAGCCTGTTCCGCACGCTAGCTCGGTTGCTCGCGAGCTCGACCTCCAGTCCTCGTGTGCCCCCATGTAGCCCTTGTACGCCCCTACAGCCGTTATGCCGCTGCAGCTCAATGCACATGCAAACTTTACCTGGCACTTTATGACGCGCTCAGTTTCCTCCTCTCCTCGGCGGCTTCCCCACAGGAAGAGGCAAGGCAGCCGATCCGCGTACGCATCCAGGCATCCCCAATGACTTCCCCACGCTGGTTCTTAAAAAAAGGTATGCATCCCCCGCTCTGCGCCCACGCCCTACTGTGCCCTACACCTGCGCCCTGAACCCTATGTCTCCATCTTCACCCCACGGATTCCAGCCGGATAGCGCTCTCGTTGACCACAGATCCCCAACCGATGCTATGCTGTCAAGTGTCAACCATCAACCGCCAACCCTAGTGGTGGCCGTACTGGTGGAAGTTGACGGCCGCCAGCGCCGCACGGCCAGACGAGTCCTGCCGAAAGTCAAACTGCACGTGCTTGAGCATGAATGCTGCGACAAAGGGGCGACCGGAGGATGGGGAAAGCCGTTTCAGAGCATGCGGTGTGCTGCTCGCGCCCCCGGAAGGAGGAACAGCCCTGCTCCACCCAAGCAGTGACTCGGCAGGTCTGGCTGCAGTCCGCGTGTGCTGCTTCCGCGGCCTATGCCTCGCGACAGAGGCCAGAGCGGCAGGTACCGCAGGAGCACACCCGCCGAGGCCAGGGGGCTGCTCCCGCCCTGGAGCGCACAAGCTGCCGTACGCAGCGGAGGTGCCGCTTCCCGGGCGCCGCGAACCAGTACGTGCGCAGCGCGGCTACTGCTGCAGCAGCAAGAGCTACAACAGGAGCAGCAGCAACGGCACCATCCTCATGCCCATCCGCAGCACCCGCGGGGCACCCACTCGACAGCGCGCCCTTGTCCTCCATGGTGTACACCTGCGGCACCAGCCCGCGCACAGTTGTCCATGTCACACGGCCCCCACGCAACACGCATATGTGCCGCAGGCCCGCACGCAGCGGCACAACGCGGAGGCCTCCCACGCACCTTGACCTGCATCGGCAGCACCACCAGCCCGAAGTCCTGCGGGCCGGGCGGCGGCAGCCGGAGTCACAGCAGTGGACCTTGGCCGGCTGCCCAGGCACTTCCGGGCGGTCCCAGGTGCCGAGCTGATAACCAGGTGAGCTACTAGACGGCATGCGGCGCGGCGCAGCGCAGCGCAGCGCAGAGCGGCGCAGGCGGATCCCCGTCGCAGCCCGTGGTCCCGTGCAGGGCCGCAGGACCCCGTGCCGCTGGTCCTCTACCGCAGCCAGCGCCGCACCTCCACATACGCCGACACGAGCAAGTACTGCCGCCGCCCTGGCTGCGTGGGGGGCAGGTTGCAGCTCAGGCTGGCGGTGTGGATGCTGCGGCTGTCGTCGCGTCCGCTGCCCTCGGCCCAGGCCAGCAGGCCTGCGCCCTCTGCTGCGGGCGCGCTTGGCGCCAAGGCGGTGCCGGCGAGGGTGTCGGGCGCAAAGGAGGAGACCTCGCTGGGGTCCGCGTCGCTGGGAGGATCGCGGCCGAGGAGCCCCTCTGGCGGCAGGGGCACGTCGCCGGCGTCTCCCTTGGTGTCAACCTGAGTGGCAGTGTGTGCGTGTATGTAGGTATGTATGTAAGTGTGTGTGTGGGTGGGGGGGGAGGGGAAATCAACGCGGGAAGCAGCGCGCATGCGAGGCATGCGTGGCCCCACAGGCGCTGCTACGTAGCGCGACGACGCGCGAGGGGCGCTCGTCGCAGTGCGAGGAGGCTGCACGACCAGGCCATCAGCGCTGAAGCATGCGCCAGGTAGGCAGCTGCCGCCCTGGCGCGCACCTCGACGCTGTACCAGCATCCCGAGCCCTGGCGGATGCGGGCCGGCGGCGTTGCGACGAGCGCCAGGCCGTAGCTGGCGCCTTCCCGCAGCTTGAGCGTGCTGCCGGAGCACTTGGTGCGCCAGTCGCTGTGAACGCCGCGCTCGTCCTGTCCCTTGCCCGCGAAGCGGCGGCCTGCGGGCCGGGGAAGGAGGGGAAAGGCGGGGGCAGGCCAGCTCAGGACACGGGGGCGGCTCGTCCGCGCACGTCTTGATGCTGCAGCCACCGGGAGGACACTTGCCGTCAATTTTCCAGAAGATTGGGCCATTGCCCCCGGGCATTAGCCATTGGAGCTCGAAGCGAGCCGTGTTTTGGGAGGACATCGGCCGCCCCTGGGTCGCGATTGCTCGCAACGAGTGCCGCTCTGTTGTAGATGGCAGCAAATATGACGACTGTGTGCGCTGTGGGAGCGGTTTCACACAGGGACGACGCGGGCGTTGTGCCCGAAATGGAAAGGGCCAAGGGGCGCGAGATGTAAGCAACACCCAACCTTCGGCCGCTTTATCCCACACACCACGCGGATAACGAGCTGTCTAGCAAGCCACGAGACTTCTGCGGCCCAGCTGGCCAGTAGAAGAAAAAATATCAACTCCATCTTCTATTTTTGGAACTTCAGCCTGGCCGCTAGCGTGCTTGTATGCAAGGCATAGCGCTGCCTTGCGCTGGCGGCTTGCGCCCTGGCTACCGCTAGGGTCCAGCGTATCAGGGAGCGTCGGTTCAGCGAGGCGGCAGCCGCTGCCGCGTATTCACTAGCAAAAAAATGGCGCAGTGCCGATGGCCAGGGCCCCTGCCTACGGGGTTGGTGCAGGCGGCCAGCCCCATCAAGCGCTTCCATGGTTCGCGAGTCATGGCCGCTGCCCTGCGCGGCCCACGCGATGGTGTTGACGGACGCCTCCAGGCTGGCCGCGCCCAAGCTATCAAGGTAAGCGCTCGCTGCTGCACCAGCGCCACGGCTGTCTCGCCCATGCATGTCTCCCTGCTCTTCTGCT
>BDDC01002770.1:0-10567 GCA_001662425.1 Chlamydomonas sphaeroides | reverse complement strand
GAGGAGAAGGTGGCTTGGGCGGGGGCCTAGGCGGGGCACGTGGGGGCTTGGGGCTGGGAGGAGCTGGGAGAGGGCGTGGAGGGGAGGGTGGCGGACGAGGAGGCAACGGGGGCGGACGAGGAGGCAACGGGGGCGGGCGCGGGGGCTTGGGAGGAGGCTTGGGGCTCGGTCGCGGTGGAGAAGGCGGTGACGGCAGCGGTGGGCGCGGTGGTGTTGGGGATGGCGGCTGAGGCGCAGGACTCGGCGGCGGCTGCGGGATGGGCGGCCAGCTGAAGGACCCCAGCCAGCCGTCGATGCCCGGCTCGCAGGTTACGTAGTCGGTGGTGCCGGGCACAAGCGTCCAGCTGCTGGCTGCCAGCAAGCCGTCCACAACCACCTGATTGTGAGGTTTGAAGGGAACAGGGAGCAGCCGATTGGAGATCAATCTCATAGCCAATCAACATGCAGCATGGGGTTACGAGGGCGCGCGTCGGCGGGTGCTGCGCCTGGCCGCCGCTTAGCACTGCAGTTCTCGGTACCATCTTCGTCAGGTAACTCACGTTAAAGTACAAAGGCTGGGCCGGGAACCGGGATCCTTCCGGGTGGCACTGGGCTTCGCTTCCACATTGGCGCATCTAACCGCATTCCCTCGCTCTCCGCACGGCCAACGCGCCACTCCACCCGGGGCAGGTTGGGAAATAGAAATAGAAGTAAAAATAGAAATGGTTACGACGCGTGCAGGGCCAACGTCGTTTAAGTAAGGAGGGAAGGCCGTGTGTGGGACAGCGTCCCCACGCCCACCACCGTCCCGGGGCAGGTTGGGCTTCACTTCCGCACTGGCGCCCACCACATTACCTCTGCGCACGGCCGAAGCGCCGCCAGCCACTCAACCCGGGGCGTGCTGTGCCGCGTGTGGGGTTCTTATTTACTTAACACTGGAACGCACATACACCTGAGGGTGTGTGGCTAGTGCACAACGGAGCAGTAGGTTGAAGCCAACGCAATCAAGCGCAGGGGCCACCTGCTGCCTCTCATGTCGGGGGCGGCGCAGTGCCTCCGCCATCGCATGCCATCCGCCGAGGAAGGGAGAGTGGCAACCCAGCCACATCAAGTCGCACCGACCCACGTACGCACCGTCAGTGTGACGTTGAAGGGACCAGCGCTGACGTAAGTGAAGGCGCACTGCGGCACGTGCCAACAAGCGGTTGAGCGGTTGGATCCGGCCGGATCCGTCCATCCGCACTCCACACACCCCACCCCATCCAGCTGAGCTTCAACGCCACTCACAGCGTGGTACGTGCTCTCGTCTGGCGGCTGCGCACTGTCCCAGTACACGTTCTCCCAGTTTCTGTCTTGGAAGTTGGCATTGTCTGATGGGAACGCACGGCAGACAGCGCGAGCGCGTTTAGCAACACGCAGGTCGTCCCCAAACGCAACACAAGGCGCATGATCACATACCTCCGCCAAACGTGCCGCCGCCAACCGTGGGGGTGTAGTAGCCAATACAGCGGTCCGCGCCGGCAGCATCCACAAAGCAAACTCGTAGGTCCATGTCCCACTTCATTTCGTCGGGCACTATGGGAAGGGGCGGAAGACGGTGGGGCAGCCGTTCGGTATTTGCCCGCTGTAAGGCGAGGCCGTGAAGCCAGCTGTGAAGCCGGTGGACCACTGCTGCTGCGTGACTCAATCCGAAGGCTCACCTCCTGGTAGGGTCCAGTCGGCGCGGAACTCTAGCCACGGGAAGGCAGTCTTCTGCCGCGGGGGCCTGGGGGGTGGAGGTTGCGGCGGTTGTGGAGGGCTGGGCGCTGGGGGTTGCGGGGGTGGTGGAGGACTGGGTGGCGGGGGCTGTGGGGGCCTGGGCGACGGGGGCTGGGGCGGCGTGGGGCTGGGTGGTGGTGGAGGAGGGCGTGGCGGCGATGGCGGGATAGCAAGTGCGATCCCAGGATTCAAGACAAAAGACTGGGCCGCGTCGTCTTCATTGCAGGCGGCGAGCACCAGGCCGGGCGCGACAAAGCGCAGGCAGAGGCGGTCGGCGCCGGAGGTGCCCAGCGCGGGCAGCGGCGAGATGAGGAAGCGCTCCCTGCAAGGATCCGGTGCAGGCAGAGCAGTCACAGAATGTCGCTTGGGCCCTCAAGCACCTGCAAGACACATGCCTCTGCCATTGGCCAGCCCTCGCAGCAGCGGCCTCACGTTGTGGCATACGGGTTGCGGAAGAAGGCCAGGCGCTGCAGGGGCGAGTTGTTGCAGGGTGCCAGGGAGGCTGTGGCTCCGACCGTGGCGCCGCTCAGCGTCAGGCACTGGCCGCGGATCCGGGCCTCGTACACCGTGCCACCGCCGGAGGAGGGGTCTGCAGCAGAGCACGGGGCGTGCGCTCAACACAGCGGGCGAGGTAACACGGTTGAAGTTCCACAACCGCCCGCTGCCCTCGTGCGCTGGATGTCATGTCCACCTCCGCGATGTCCTCCACCGCAATACCACAGGCACATAGCACAGGGGATGCACTCCACAGCGGCACGACGTACCCGAGATGCCCTCAAAGGCCACTGCGTTGGCCTCCGACAAGGTGCAGCCGCTGGACGACACGAGCGAGGAGCTCTGGGCAGTCAGGCAGCCGCCGCCGGGCAGCTCCACTGAGAAGGGCACGTCGGTTCCCTGCTGCGTTGGGAATCCGCCGGAGCGCTCGGTGTGAAGGAGGTTCACGCTGACGACTCGCTGTGTGAGCAAGCGTACATGGTACTTGAGAAGTGTCCCTTAGCTATGGAGCTTTATGAGGAGCTGCGCAGACGGTGCAAGGCCTGCCTATCCCTTTATGTCCCACCGTCAGGTTCTGCGGCCGCGTGTAAGCCGGGTTGAGCGGCGTCTTGAGCGTGCCGGTGATATGCCCCGCTACTATCACCGCCCAGCGCTGGGGCAGCGTGGCGTCCGGGTCGTTGGTCTTGAGCTGGTGGTTGATGGACTTGCCGTACACCACCAGGGTTACGTTGTCACCGGCTGCCGGACTAGGCAGCTCGACGCGCTCCACGTTGTTTGCAGAGTCTGTGAGTCGCGTGGATGCGGGCACACTGCTGTCAATGCGTTGCGCGCTGCCGTCAGATGCTGACACGCTCACCCTGCCGCGTCTGGTCAAAGCTGGTCGAGTCTGGGCGGTTGAGCAGGTACCCAAAGTCGAGGTCGTTGTAGAGCCCCTTGTACGCAATGAGGGTGCCTGGGAAGTCGTGCCACACGAGCGCAGCGGTGATGGGCCTGATGGGGCAGAGCAAGAAGGAGCAGCGGGGGCAGCAATAAGGAGTGGCAAGATTTTTGACCTGGTGGGGCAGGAGGGCAGCAAGCAAGCATGGCCAGGGTCGTACGTTGCGTGCTGCTGTCACAACCCCTAACATACATCCCTTGCTCCCAACCCCTCACCCTGTCCCCGTGGCGCGGATGCCCCGCAGGTAGATGAGCTCCCCGGGGCCAATGGTGCCCCAGTCGGCCACTTGCACGCGGAAGTTGGCGTGCGTGAGGCCGGGCAGCGGCAGCGCGCCGGCAAGGTCCACGCGGCCCCAGCCCTGCAGAGGGCATGGGGGTAGGCCGCGGCCCCTGGCTTCAACAATGCCATGCTCAAGCTCCTGACCCATGGGCGAGAGAGTATCACGCACCACAGTATGTATCCCACCTGGTTGCCGTCCGGAGCAGGGCCCATCCTGCGGCCGGTGGGGGCCGCCCAGCCGCCTGCCAGCGAGACAGCGCCCGCAATGGCGCCGGCCTGGCCACACACGGGAACACAAGGGCAGCACATCAGCACCGCCCTTGATTAGGACTGGATAGCGATGCCCATGCATCATCCCAACACGCCCCACCTTGAGCAGCATGCCCGACGGCTCAAAGCCGGCAGCAATTGGGCTGGACTTGTTGCCAGCAGGGTAGAAGCCGTCCCTGCGGGACCGCGTGTAGAGCAGGCCATGTCCAGCAAGAATCCATGGGAAACGCCTTGATCGCAACGACGTCACACACGTACAAAAATTTATATCTGTGTCTAAGCAGATTGCGAGCCCTGCTGGCCTTCAGCCGTGTCGCCCGTGTTCAGCAGCCACATGTGCCACTCGGCCCAGCAGCCACCCCAGCCAACATCACACCATTCCTTCCCAGGCGATCCCCTTCAAAGCACGTGCCCGCTCACATGAAGTACTACCGCATCAGCGCCAGGTGGCCCGACGTCAATGGAGTCGCCATGGACGTGCCCTGCGATTGTCAATCAGGCGGTCAGGTAGGTGCCATTAGGAATGTACGCGTCTCAGACCTTGATGCCGACACGTTGCTTATATGTGCTTCTATGTGCCCTGCTACCGTCCACGCACGCAACGTGCCCCTCACCTGTTGTAACGATCTCTGGCTGTTGCATGTGGCGCCTGCAGGCGAGCGCACGCACGTCGTCACGAGTGCGTAAGGCCATGTAGGACGGAATGTGGTAGCGCGAGCGAGGAGGCTCGATTGGGCACACGTGAGCAGGCAGGCGTTGGTGAGCGCGGCTCTGGCTCCATGTGTACGTTGCACGTGCGGCGTACTGTCTTGGATGTGCAATGCCTATTCTATCTATCGTATGTAGCAACGGAAGAAATCGGTAAGGCGAACCCCGCCACATGGATTACATTCCTGCAGCCCACGGCCACTGGTCTCTTCGCTCTACATAACAGCAGCCGTGCAGCGTGCCGTGCGTGGCTGCAGCGGTGCGCGATGACACGCACGCTAGCTTAGGCCGCCATGTGCGATTCATGCTGGACCCTAGCAACCAACCAACCTACTTGTCACGCTAGCATCGGTGGCGCCCGTGGACCGGGCCGAGGAGATGAAGCCGCCAGGTGCAACCTGCAGCGCAGGGACTTGTGTGTTTCGAGAAGCCCGAACTCAGCCTTGCTTTAGTCTATGATTAAATCGACAGAACTACTGGGCCTGCTGTTGTCGAGCGAGCGAGCTGCATGGGTACCACAATAAAATGAGAAGCCCCACATATATAACGACACACGTTCATGCCCGCCAGCACCCCTACTGCCACGGCACCGCTCCCGTCCGTCCACTCCTGCGACTGACGCCCCTGTCGGCCACACCCTCCGCTACCCTGCCTGCTACCCAGCTCAGCTCCCTTCTCCCCACTCCCCAGCGGCCCTGCTCTAGACGGAGCTCCGCATCATCGCCTCCCCCACCCGCGCTGCCTCGCCGTCCCCACACGCACCACATCCGGCTTGATCCGGCCGTCCTGCAACGGCAGGCATGGGGTGCCGAGTTGATTGGGGGTTGGTGGTGCACATACAACCAAGTACTTGGGAGCAACCAGCAACGCATGCCAGGCCAGGGTCGCGGCTAGCCAAGGCCCAGCGCTTTGCTGCTGCTAGGAGCCCAGGCCTGTAATCCATGGCCATTCGCGCACATGGAGGCTGCTATACTGCGGGCTGGGCGGGGGGCGCTCGCCAATGGCCTTGAAGGCTTCTTATGTATGTTTTGCCAGTGTGCTCTGGCCAGCGAGCTAGATACAAGCGGCCACGTCATCAGCAGGCTCGGAGCGAAGTTTGGCACGGCAAGGTACGTGTTGTACGGAGAGAGAGAGATTACAAAAGGAAAAAGAAACCGAAACCGAGCAAGGAAAAACGGAAAAGCAGGAAGCAGGAACCCAGTCGAAATGCCGAACGGCGCAAGGCGCAAAAAAAAACCATGGGGCCCTCAGATCCCCCACCGTCGGAGCACAGCAGGACCAAACAGATCCAAACTGCCTCCTCCATCCCCCCAACACGGCAGCCTCCCTACACCAACCCTAACGGCAGCTTGTGCGTCGCAAGCTCCCTGGCTAGATATGCAGTGCTGGTTGGCGGATCGCAGGGACAGTGTCGCACGCATATCACGGCATCCCGATCGGTGGCCAGTTGGGCTACATACGTAGCTTACACCTACAGCCGTCGTAGCTACGTACCTTCCGTTTGCGAGTTCGCCAGGAGTCACTTTACACATAACACGCCTGCTCACCTCCAGCGGCCCAGCGCTTGAGAAGTATAGCACCGAATCGATGCCAAAGCTGTAGTTGGACTGAGGGAGGGCGGCAGTTGGAAGGAATCAACTGCTGTGAATGTTGTTGTTGGTTGCTAGGACAAGAGCCTACATACACGCACCTATTGCTAACGCTACTTCTGCACCCGCCATCCACAGCCTATGGGTGTTCACATTTCCGGGCCGAAATAGAGTACCACCCCGTACGCGTCGCGCTTCCGGGTGTGTATGGGGGCAGCAACAAACCCAGGTGGCGACGCGCTTGCCGGGCATGCCCGCTAGCTATAGGTCACACGGCACAACCCACGCTGGGGAGGTAGGTCATGTGGATGTTGGTGTTGGTGGTGTCGCTGATGACACCCCGGATCTTGCGGCCTTGAGCCTGCCGGAACGCCAAAGCGAGCGAGCGAGCAAAGGCACAATCGTTGGCTACGGCACGGGGCGAAGCCGGGATCCAGGGCATGTGTTATTGCTCGGCAGCCCGCACTGCATGCATGGCTTTGAGTGCTAGCTGCTGGCGTGCGTGCGGTGGCCTGCCAAGCTGCTGCCGTACCCGGGTGATCGTGCCGTACGGTTTTGTTATGCTGGAGAGATACACAACTGCGGCGTAATCAGTGAATTCGTTGTCGGATAGGTAAAACAGCAGCGCCTTGGCTCCGGCCGCGACGCCGTTGCTTGCAAGCTTCGAGACCGGGCAGATGGTGGACTCGAGTGCCAAGTCGATCAGATGCACGGCGCCCTGAAATTGAGTGCCCGAGTAGGCACTACAGGGCGCCTCGGGCACCACGATGGGCGCTTGCTGCGAGGCGAGGGGCAGCGGCGGGAGGGTCGGAAGCGGCATGCCGATAGCGGAGCCTTCCATGCGACAACAAACGTACCCATCGCAGATGGCAGACAGCGGGGCCTTCCAAGCGACGACCTTAATTGCACCGATCTATTGACGCCCCGTTTGCCGTCGACCTCATTAAATCCGTCACATCTGCGAACATAGATTCATGGAAAGGACTCACGCACCACATTAGATAGAGGGGCCGTCCAGCTAGGGCTGTATCTGTAGTCATAAGCCGGCCGCACCTGTGTGTGCGCGGAATGTCATGCGACATACACAGGAGCGTGCCGTGGGATCTGTGTGAAGATGTATGTCCGTGGGTGTGGACTCCCTGATTGTTGCAGCTCTGCTCCTGCCCCCGCGTCCCACGGCTGCTGTATGTATGCCCCTCGTTCAGACGTGGGAGGACCCCAGCGCGCTGGCGAAGGTGCAGCTCACCGCCCAGGTCTGCAGGGTGTTGCTGGCATCGCGGTAGCGCCACACAAGGAGCCCGTTGTAATTGAATGGATCCACGCCGACGGGGTGGTTCACGCTGGCCCCTACGTCGTTGTGGCGACGCAGCAGGAGGCAGCATATGGCATGGTGGCCAGTAGGTGTCATGGCTGGGACACAGCACCGAGGCCCCACTCGACTCTCCGCCAGCCCGTCTCAAGCTTGATTTCCACATCGGTCATTCTCTGTATCGATGGCAGGCATGTGGTCAAAGCACCCAGGTGCATGGCCCAACCCCAAATTGGCCCTCGTGGCGCTCCACAGATACATACCGTTCCCTTGCCAGTGGTCCCCAGCATGCATGGAGCCTAGCCTGCTTGATGACCCAGCGGGCCTGGGACGTATGGTGTTGCCGTAGAGGGCCCCGCCCATGGATACCTTCAACCAATAGACTTGCCTACTGTCAGCACGTTCTTCGCCGTGCCTGGTGCGCTCACGGTGACCATGTCGCTGCTGCCTCCTGTAACAGCAGCAATATACACGTACCATGTATGTATCGGTTAGTTGCTAACTTTTTGTGAGATGTTCGGAGCTACCCGTACATGCTGGTCGGCGTGGGGTTTCCCCATGCACGCGTGCCCTCCTGAATGCAACGACATGTGTTTCACATGCGTCGTGACCATATTATTTCTATATTCTACCCGTGAGCAGCATCAAGCTGCAAGCAAATTATATCCGGTGGGCACTGCATCCCGGGTGCTCATATCTCCGTGCGCCGCTGCCTCGATTGCTTACCGCTGTTGCCGCCGGCAACGACCGACAAGAAGCCGGGGTTGCGCCAGGCAAACCGATCGAAGCCCTGCAGGAAAATTGTGGAGACGGCGGCAGGTGCGCGCTGGATGGTCGTGATGACATACATGGCCGCAGCTGACTTGCTTAATTGCCGTGTACAGAACGTGTGGCGAAAATGCATGGACGCAGCAGGCAAGCAGAATGGAAGCCAAACACAACTTCACAGCACGCATGAAACAGTAATTATGGCACGAACGGATGCCTGCCTGGATGGCTAGTTGTGACGTATCATTTTATGTACGCACCTGCGCAGTAAAATCGTACCATGCACCGTTGTAGCCGTGTTGTCCCCACGATTCGGATGAGATGCGGGCGCCGACATCATAGTGCCCCTGCACAGACACGGACATCCACCAGCCCGGCCGGTTGATTGGATTCTGGCGCCGTACGTACTTACAAAACCATAACTGATACCTTTCTGCCAAAATGCGTACCGCTCATAGTAGCTACAGTAACTGAGCAATCCGTAGACTTGCATAGCGACAGACCACCCAGTCAGTCGGCAGCAAGGTACGTACACCCGCCCGAGGACCAACCTGAGGGGATGCTGCAATGCAATGGGGCTTCGGCGCCGA
This sequence comes from Chlamydomonas sphaeroides, assembly GCA_001662425.1. NCBI lineage: Eukaryota > Viridiplantae > Chlorophyta > Chlorophyceae > Chlamydomonadales > Chlamydomonadaceae > Chlamydomonas > Chlamydomonas sphaeroides. The sequence continues at coordinate 1,885 of BDDC01002770.1, read as the reverse complement.
CTCACCGGCAGCAGGCGCGTGTCGACAGGCGTGGGAACAATCCAGTTCGAGCTAGAAGCTTTGAAGTCGACCTGACAGGCAAAAGATGGATTCTCATGCATGTAGGTAATTTGATGGTGGGCAGCTATCAGCGTGTTGACTTCGGCTCACAAAGCTCAGTCGCGCCATGGGCGCCGCTCCGGTGGAGGCATCGTTGCGGAAGCCGCCAACCGCGTCCCCGATTGCTCCCGCGACACTGCCCGACACGTGCGTGCCGTGGCCCTGCGTGGATGGGGGTGGAGGCGGGTAGGACGGGCTTGTAGGCAGTCGTGGTGTGTCCTGACCTCTATCCCCGCTCAAGCTGGGCTGGCTCAGCTGTGTCAACACAGATCGATCCCAGCTGGCCGCCCGCAGGAAACACATGGATGGCAACAGCAAGCAGCAGCTGCGGTAAACACCACGCAGCACACAGCACACCGCGCACTCGACAAATGCTCCGTCCAGCTAGCCTGCAGCCTGCCACACACATGGATTACATACAGCGCCGCCGTGTACACCAAAATGCTCAATCGCCCGCGTTACCTCAAAACCGTCTCCGTAGAAACTCGTGTCTGCGTGCAGTGGGGCGCGGACATGCATGCCCTAAATGACTGATTGCGATTTGTTTGGCACTGCCAGCTGATTACTTAGGGCCAAGTCCTGCCGTTGGCAACATATGCCGCAACCAGTGGGGATGTGCAACCCTTGTATTGCATACGCCTGGTTGGCCCTTCGTTACCTCCAGTGTCTGTGATCATGTAGTGCACCACTTTGCGGTGGTCTGGCAGGTACCAGCGCCGAGGCGTGGTGGCTGACAGCCGGGCCCTGAGCGTCGGGGGCGGGTAGGCGTCGTCGATGAAGTAGCAGTGGCTCATGTCTGGTGCGATAGGCGCGACGGTGGAGAGGTAGGCAGGGCCAAGGGCACGAGTTAGGGCACGGCTTGGTCGTTAAGTACTCGAGAACAGGCATAGCCGAAGCAGTGCAGCGAGGCAGAGGAACGACGTGCACGGCACGCACGGCGACGGTGAGACGCGGCAGGCATGGAATGTTGGGCAATGCAACGACCACCAGCCTCGCTTACCAATGCCCGTGTCTCCGACCTGCGGAAGAGGCAGGGTGACGTCCAGGGAGATCGATCGCAGGGCAGCACATGCAGGTTTGGCAGCACGCAGGGCGGGGGTAGGTCACAGCAAAAAGCCTAGCAAAGCGAGGGGCCACTCTCACAGCAAAAAGCCTAGCAAAGCGAGGGGCGCGAATTCACAAGCCCGCCCCTCAACGGCTTGTCGCTCACCCCCACAATGACGCCCTCGCCCCGCAGCCCGGCCGCCCAGTACGGCCGCAGCGTTGCGGTGGTGTTGGTGTACTGGGCGGACGTCAGGTTGCCTGCGGGCCGGGAGCGAGTGGGCAGGGGCGGGGTAGGCAGGATCGATGAGTCGTTGCAGGCAATCGCCTGTGGCGGGGAGCATACGGTACGAAGACAGAGCAGCAGCACAGACGCATGTTGGGAGCCCTACCAGGCGCCGCTGCGGCAGGTCCCACTGCTTGACTGCTGCCTGATCACTTTTCGGGTCCGAGACCAGTTGCTGCTTGAGTACTACTTCACAGCTAGCATGGCAATCGCGGCGCCACTTGCCCTCGTACAGATTCCGCACGCAAAGCAAGCACATCGGGTACACTGAGCACCGTTGCGACCCTAGCTATGCACGCACGCACCTGTTTGAAGGATCCATCCGGCAGCGGCATTGAGCGGCACAACCACCTTCATGGGCTCGACCCACACGGCCAGCTCGCGAGACGTCAGCCAGGCAGCGCCATCGGCCAGGTCCTGGGGCATCATGTATGGGGTAAGAACGCTGAGCCAACGCCG
>BDDC01002768.1:0-10576 GCA_001662425.1 Chlamydomonas sphaeroides | reverse complement strand
GATCCGGCGGGCATGGCGTCCGTGTCGCAAGGCCGGCCTCGCGTGCACAGAGAGCCATCTGTCGCGCAACTGGGACAGCCGCAGACACCTGGCCGCCTGGCCCGCGCCACTGGCGCAGATGAAATCAGTGTGGCTTATACACGCGAGCACACCGCCAGCCACAGCTTTGGCGGTGCGAGTAGGGGCATATACCTGCGAGGCGCCACGGAAGAGCAGCTGCAGCAGCAGGGGATCGCGGCCGAGGAAGAGGGTCAGCTGCTGCACGTGAGCACCGTCGCAGCTGGGGAGGCGGTGGGCACGGCGTCGGCGCTACGCGTGCGGAGTGGCGGCGGGGCGTTTGTGTCGTCGATCGACGGTACGTTGCCTTGCGAGCATCCCGTGTAGCTCGCTCGGTATAGCTACGCTTGCTGTACGTCTTGCAGGCCTAGCTGTATGTAGCAGCCAGTTTAGCCAGTTGTTTGATCGATCTGTTGAGATGCTGCCTGTTACGCGTCTCTATCTTGCCACCCATAAATTAACAGCTTCAAGCACTCTCTTCGCGTCCGTCGGCGGTAACAGCGGCACTGGCCCGCGCGAGCGCCGTGGCGGCAGCCGCCGCTGGCTCGGTGGCATGGCGCGAACGCTGCTGGCGGGGATGCTGCCGGCTGGCGCCCGTGAGGGCGGCGGGGGCTCAGCCCCTGGCGGCGGCGATAGCAGCGACGGCGACGGGCAGCTGCCGGCCGTGTCGTTCCTGTGCGGCGTTGACCCGGAGTCGCCGTACGATGCCGCGCCCGCCATGGCCGGGCTGCTGGCGGTGCACCAGGTACGGAACAAGTGTACGGCACTGGGCGTGTCGCCCATTCCGTCGGCAAGGGCATGGGTCAAGAACACGATGCGGAGTGTGGCAGCCGTGCGGAATGTTGCAGCGTACATTCAACGGCATGGGTTCATCGTGCTTAGCGTTCCCGTGAAGGTGATGACGCAAGTGGACAATGCCTGATGTGATGTGCCCGTCGTTGCCGTACAGCTCGACGACACTGGCAACGCCCTTCCATGCCAGCTGGGGCTGCTGATCCACGCGACCAGGGCGACACTGCGTGCTAGCATCGATGCGGCCGAGGCGGAGGCCGAGGAGGCTGCTGTCACCGAAGCGGCTGCCGGCACGAGCGCCTGTGGCGCCCTGCTCACGACCACTGCCAGCGACACCAGGCAAGGCGGCATGGTCGTGAATGAGCGAAGCTGCGGTCTCCGACCGAGGTGGAGGTCGAGGCAGGGCATGTACCGGTACCAACACTGAAGCCGTCAAGCGCCCCGGACGCACGTCCCCTTGCCCCCTGCCCTCCATGTAGGCCCAGATCAAGTTCCGGCCGCGGCGCTGGTGGCCCTGTTGGATCTGTGGCGCTGGCAGCCCTCCTGAGCGTCGCCTGTAGCAGCGACGACCTGGATGACCTGCAGGTGGCTGTGGGCGCTGAGCTACCTGTATGTGCTACGCATGCTGCACCGTGACGCACGTGCAGCCCTGTGTCGTGCTGCATTGTGTCTGTACGTTGCTGTGCCGTACTGTACCGCAATCTGCAGTGCTGAGTTTCTTGGCGGCGTCCGCTTCTGCCGTGCCCTTACTTAACTGTCGTACCCAGTTCTGCTGTACACGCGCACACGCACGTACATCGCAGGTGTTCGAGGTGCTGGGCGATGGCGCCAGCGGGGTGGTGCTGCGGGGCGTGCTGGGCGCCAGCCCGGTGGCGGTCAAGGTGGGGGCCGGGAGCTGGATGAGGGCTGGGGCTGCGTGGCGGCCTGGGGGTCGGGTTGAAAAGGGCTTGGATTGGGCTCTGCCAGTGTTTCGTCTCCCCTGTCTCTGCTGTCTTTGGTGGCTCCAGCTCTCTAGCGCTGCACGTAGGGCCCGCGAACGAACCTGCCTGAGGCTGGTTGCCGATAATGCCGCCCTCCCCACACAGCTGATCGAGCTGCCGGAGTTTGAAGATGACGGCTTCCAAGAGAGCATGCTAAGCGCAGACGATCCCGGCGGCGACGGCAGCGCAGGCGGCGGCAACCCCAGGGCCAGCAGCGCCGTTGACCGTGAGCGCGCGGCGGCCGCCGCTGAGGCGTGGCGGCAGTCGGCGGTCCGCTCGCTGCTCCGCACCGCCACTGAGATGGCCGTACTGCAGAGCGTGTCGCACGTGAACATCGTGCAGGTGGGCGTACGGCATTCTACACGGCCTGTGCTGTACTGCAGTATGGTGTGTACGATAAGAGTCCCCTTGATGACGAATGCTGGCCATCCATTTATCGTATTGGTGGAAGGTTCAGTCGCGATTGCATCTGACCGCGTCTGACCGGTTCGTCGAACGCAGTGTCACGCCATGTACGACAACGTACGGATCATCAGACCCAAGACGCCGTCCTGGCTGCCGTCCGGCGCCGCGCCGCGCTCGTGTCAGCTGCAGCGCAACATCGAGTTCATGCGTCGGCAGCGGCAGAAGGAGCAGCAGACGCAGCCGCAGGGCGTTGCGGCTGCTCCAGGTAATGAAAGACCCCCGGCGCACATAGACGCAAATAGCAGCTTTCGTCGTGCAGCTGATGCCCTCATCATCAGCCAAGCGAATTACCGGTACTGTAGCTTCTTTTTGTGTGCTCACCAGGGCAGTCGGAGGCTCCAGCACCGCTCTCACTAGCTGTCTAGCGGCTAGCGAGCCAAAGCTACAAGCTGCAGCTGCTGCCCTAAGAAATCCAGCCGATTTCGCCCCAACCCGCCCCATTTTCGCAGATGCGCCTGTCTCACCCATCTGCGCCGCCATCGTGACGGAGCTGTGCGACCACGGCAGCCTTGAGCGCGTGCTGTGCGACCACACCTTTCCGCGCATGGTGCTGCCGCGATCGCTCATTGGCGGCTCACCGTACGCGGTGAATCTTGCCACCACGGCTGAGGCGACAGCCCGCATGGGTCTCACTAGTCTTACGGTCTGCGTGGACATGCGGGTACGCGCGCGCGTATGGGGCGGGCGTGCGTGCGACTGCGGTCCTACCCAGCCCCATCCAGCAACCGTGAAGTCCTCTGCCTCCCTCCACCCCGCCCCACCCGCAGGGCGTGTACATGACGCTGCTGGAGGTCGCTCTGGCGCTGCGCCACCTGCACAGCAAGCGACTGGTGCACAGGGGTGCGCCGCGTGGGGACGACCTGGCTCTGCTGCGGGATGGGGGATGTGCAAAAGGACGTGGCCAGCCGGTAGATGCTGGTTCTTCACCGCGTCCTGCCTTGACGAGCGGCCTACCTGCCCTCCTCCCTGCTGCGCCCTCCAGACGTCAAGCCCGGCAACATACTGCTCAAGTCCAGTCCGGGGGACCCACGGGGCTGGACCTGCAAGCTGGCGGACTTTGGTGAGAATTGTGGCATGCAATCAAGAGGGAGCGGGACTGCGTTGAGTGCGCGGGACCAGGTACCGGAGGCGCGCAGGCCACGTACGCCCACAAGCCAGCGGCGGCACGGCAGCAGCCCTGGGCTGGGACGACGTGCACGCTGATGTTTGATGAGAGGGCCCGCCTCGGTGTGAACCGGGCAGAGGGCAGCATGCTGGCCAGGTGACTTGCATGTGCCGTTCGTTGTGCTTTGGATACAGTCTGTGACAGCCATGGGTGGGGCGCCGGAGCGACGCTCACCCCAAGCGAGCGGCACGCTGTGGGAACGCCTGCGGAGGCGTATTGCCCGGCAGCGCGGCGCGCTTGGGTCTCTGGGCAGCGACCGCCCGAGCCTCGCAGCACTGCGTTTGCACTCAATGGCCTGGAACCCCGCCTGCTGACGCGCCTTCCCGCGCTTGCCCCAATCTGCACCGCAGGCTTCGCCCTCGTCCTGGACCGACGGGTGGGGCACATCGGCCGTGTGGCAGCGGCCCACGGAACGAGCTTTACGAGGCAGCCGGCGGAGCGCTAGCAACATACGTCACTGCCGCAAGGGCCGGCCGGCACCCGCGGTGCCCGCTATTCCTAGCCCCACCGCGCTCCTCCCATCGTACAATGGATGGCTTCAAGTCTCCGACACAGCCAGCCCTGCCTGCCCTTACCTGCAGGACGGGGAGCCACCCGAGCCAAGTGAGCCGCGCGCGTCATCCGGCAGCGGCCCGGCGTCGGGCGCCGCATCCGGTGGCCGTGGGGGTGCGGCGGCGGCCGCGGCAGCCGGCTGGCACACGTACCAGGACACGGCGTGCGGCACGTGAGTGGTGTGTCCTCGGCGAAGCGTGTATGCGCCGGCGGCTTGAGACAGCCGCAGTGAAGCACAATCAAGCGCGACGTGCATGCATAGCTGGCACGCTTGCCCATGCCTCCTAGGCCGGTGCATATGCGGCCAATGTACCTGTGCGGCCCCCTGCCCCGCAGCGTGACCCACATGGCGCCCGAGGCCATGCGCAAGAGTGAGTCACCGCTTCGTGTCGTACGCGCTTGTACGGCAACGGTTGAGGGCTTGGAAACGGGGTGCAGCCACCTGGTGTTGCTGCAGCATTGACCGGCTGCCGCGTTGATCGGCGTTGAGCGTGACGGGTGTGGCAGTAGCGAGAGCGTAAGCCGCTGCGCCCCTGGCTGAGCTGAGCTGTGTGGTGCGCCGGGGCCCTTATGATTGCTCGGCTGCCGCGTTGCCCTGCCTGGCCCGCCTGCTGGCCATCCATACGCAGACGTGCGCATCGACACCTCTGCGGATGGTGGGTGGCGCGCATGCGCGGGGCTTAACGACCCCGTCCGTCACTCCACCTGTCCCCGGCATCGGCGCGGTCCCTTTCCCTCACCCCCGCCCTGACGACCTCATCCCCGCCGCCCTGACCCTTACTCTGCCTCCGGTCCTCCTGTCCCCCGCTCCCCACCTCTCCTGCTTGCTCGCTTCAGTCTACTCGTACGGCATCATCATGTGGGAGCTGCTGTGCGGCCGCGGCCGGCGGCCCTACCCAACGTTGCAGCCAGACGACATTCCCAAGGTGGGCGGCTGGGCAGGGGGCTTGGCAGGGTGCGTGGGCCGTAGTCGTTACCGACACGACGTACCAATCTACCGTACGGCATCACGGTGTGGCCGCATGCTCTCTGTGGCTGGCTGGCCTGTACATGCCTGCGCCGAGGTAGGTCGGCGTGGCACGGCGTCCGGGACCCATGCCAGCTAGCCGGCCAGGATGGTGCGTAGCGTGATATGTGCAACCTTGCCTGCTGCATCCATGCGTCCAGGTAGCTAAACAGCATGCCCACCTATCTAGTTCATCTAGCTACGTACGTGTCTATGGGCGTCCGACTGGTGCTGGATTACCTGTACGTCACCGCTTGTGGCCCGCCCTCCCTCCCTCCCACCCATCCGCCCTCAGGCTGTCATGCGCGGCCTGCGCCCCGTCTTCCCGCCCGAGGTTCCCGTATCGTACAGGTATGGCACGTCATGTGTACTGTGTACGGCATGCGTGTGCCGCTGTCGTACACCTACCTCCAATCGCCTCGGACTCGCCCCCGCCCACGGCACCCACCTGCCGCCTAGCATGCCCTCTCCCTCCCGCTCAATGCCTCCAGGCTGCTGGCGCAGGCGTGCTGGGACCCCGAGCCCAGCCGCCGGCCCTCCGCGGCTCAGCTGGTTGGCGCCATGAAGGCGCAGCTGGCGGGCATGGGCTCGGAGGCGGCCGCGGCGGCGGGGCAGCAGCAGAAGCAGCCGCGGCCGTGGCAGCCGCCAGCGGCACCAGAGGCCAAGCAGCAGGCTACACGGCCCAGGGCCGGTAGGGGGCCATAGAGAGCCGCAGTCCGATGCGGCAGCGCCCGAGAGCGACGCGAGGCCGGCTGCATACGAGCGAGAGGCCCGATGGCGTGGCGGGCTGCTGCCGTGGACGGCCTTTGCTTGTGATACGGAATTGGAGCTGAGTTGGGCTTGCTGGGTCGCGCATGGTACTGATGGGAGAGGATGGTGCTGATGGTGGCTCACGCTCGCCGCCTTCGCGTGCGTGGCCGCTATTCCGCTTGAGTTTTATTCTTTGCGTGAATGCAGCTGCTGCTTCAAGACATGAGATATGTGTTCATGCTTCTGCTCGGAGCTTCTCAATGAATGAATAAGGCCGCGGCGGAGCTTTGTTGCCGCAGCTACGGTAGCGCGCGCGCGCTGGCTAAATAAATCGGTAGGACTGCCCAGTCATACTTGTGCCCCACACTGGCGCCTGGACGCACGGAGGCACGCACGCTGTACTCCATACTATCCATACATGCCAGTCCGGATTCACATCTTGATTGGCCTGGCTGTACTTGCTGATGAGCCGACGTTCGTTGTCGGCGTCGATGCTGCTGCGACTGTCATTCAGGTAAACTGCTTCGGGGATGGCCTGTGGCTGCTACATTGACATTTCTGCTGTGTACTAGCGCGGCGGTCGGTTGGTGGCGGCGGGCGGGGGTCGACGCTGCCAGGGGCGTTGGCTACATACATGGAATGCTTCGCGGCGCAATACAGGAAGGCCGGGGCGGCGGCGGGTGTGCTGCGGGTTCGTTGTGGCTCGCACGCATGATGTACGCTTCGTTCGGGTTGTGTGTAGTGCGACGGCGGGCGACACACACATGCATGCGAGTGCGTTGCTTGCGTGCGCGCGTTCCAGGGAGGTAGGGATTTGCTTCTGTTCGCCGTCGCGCGCTACGCACAGTGCGGCGGCGGACTGCAGCTTGGTAATTACTTGCGAGTCATTTCACATTCAGTAGCGTGTTGGGTATATGTGGGTGGGAGTTGACGTGAGTCCGGGGACGCAAGGCCTTGCAAGGCCCAGGCGGGTGCTCGCGCTGGAGCGAGCGGCGGGCCGCCGGCACCGTGCGTGTTGGGCGGCGCAGGCGGCTCGCGTCGCCGACGGACTGTACTACTGAAGCGACCTGCTGTTGTTGGCAGCTGCGCGCTTATTTGCAAAGGTTGGATCGCGTCTCAACCCGGATTGCTTTGGTCTATCTGTGTGACCGCTATCTTTCCGCCTACGGTGGTGGGCGTGGGGACGCTGTCCCACACACGGCCTGCCCTCCTTAATGAAACGACGTGGGCCCTGCACGCGTCGTAACCATTCCTATTTCTATTTCTATTTCTATCTTTCCGCCTGTTCTGCGATACGTAGACGCTTGTTCGCGTTGCCAGCAGCCAGCAGCTCTAGCTCAAGGCTGTTGGCCGTGTGTTGCGTGCCGTGCGTGGCCGCTCAGCAATGCAATGGGTCCACGCGCTGCCCGCCCTGCGGGCGCCGCCCGCGCCGGACTTCGCTTGCTTCGGCAGATGCGGCGGGCAGCGGCGGGCAGCCAGGAGCAGACGACAGATGATGCTGTCGCTGCTGCTCGGCCTGCCGCGACTGCGTTTATTTGCGTGAATAAGGATTGGCGATGCGTGTGTGGGTCATCACCTGTTCACAGCTTTTTATCAGGGTTTGGTGGGCTGGCCTGGGCTGGAGCGGAACGGCGTGGGGGCGCAGAGGAACGGCATTCTGAAGCAGAGGCGAGCGTTATCAGGGGTATTATCAAAAGGGTGATCAACGAACACTGTGTGATCATGTATGTGCTGGCGATGTGGACCTGTCTGGACGCATAAGGAGGGTGGCGCGAGCACGTATCAGGAACAGTCGGACGTCTCCGACCCACGACGCTTGCTGACCAGGGCACGCAGCCTCGCGGGGCTTCCTGTTGCTTGCCGCCTACCTGCCTCCATGTGTGTATGCGTGGGCTCATTCGCGCACACCCGCTGGCATGTATGCTCGCACAGCGCCATGGGCTTGACCGCGAGGCAAGGCACGCGGTGGGGCAGAGCGCTGGGTGGCGAGTAGTTGCGGGCTGCAGCGCGCACGCTGCTGAGAGCCTGCCGCGGCAGACCGGCCCAGGGGAGTCTCCCCTGGACCGGCCTGTCACGCCAGCCGGCGGTGGTGTGTACTTGCGGTTTGTGGCGGATGGACTGAAGCTTGAGCCTGGTGCGGCCTGCTTGCTTGCGTGTGCGGCGCAGATTCATAGCAGCATTGGAACAAAGTTTAGGAGACGCTGCTGCGAGTACTTGTCAGTTTTCTACTGGCAAAGAGCCCGCCCCTGCTGCCCCGACGAGATCCAGTGTACCCAGCAAGCGTGCAGCATAGCCAACGTGTTCATGCGCTTGCTGAGGTTAAAAACGCAGCGCACACCAGCAGCCGTTTGACAGCAGATTCACAATCGGATTATAACCCGGTGAGAACTATAGGGTACTGCCCAATACCGCTCGCCATTGAACATACAGACCGTTTTTACAAATGGACAGCAGCATAGGCTGCAAGCGGACGTGCCAAGCGCACGGTCCCTGGATGCATCGTTTATGTTAGCGTTACATTCAGCGTCTGTGCTCAACGTTTGTGAGGCAAAATATGCTCGCGACGTGCTTATCGTGCTTCCGCGGCGGGTCACAACAAAAGTATGACTCGGACGCTCAGGCCCAACAAAATGCCACAAAAACGACGCGGCCTGAAATTAAGGGCGCGAGGGTCACCAGCTCCCAAGAGGACAGCCCACAATGCGCTGCGCGGCAGGTGCGCACGCCGAAGACAATTCTGCGCTAAGCTCAGCCGCAGCGACGCGACGGTCCTGCTGTATGGGACTATCCCTAGACTAAAATTCTATTTGAATGCAGGTCTCCAGCGCCACGCCCCGAGTGCCCGGCGAAAACGAGGCGCCAACCCAACACAATGACACGCTTGTCTCCGTCCTTCAAGGCCTGGCGCAAATCGCAGAGCCATTTACGGGACTTGTTGGCATCCTGACTTCCCTCGGAGTCCGCACTGTCAGGTATGCAATAGTAATAGGTCAGAGTGAAAGCCCCTGCTCACAGCTTCTGTCCAAGCAAGCGTGCACGCGCGCTTGTTGATGAAGCCGAGGCCGACACGTGGAAATGTGTACGCTCGTGCAACCGACCGCTGTCTGTGTGTCGTACGGCCAGGCTCTTCGGCATCGACAACAGCTTGGGTGCCGGCGGCCGCATCGTGCTGCTGTCCAGCAGTGATGGCGGTAGCGCCGGCCCGGACCTCCTGCTGCCGGGTTGGTCGTGCCCAGCTTCGCTGGATGCTTTCGATGGGCCTGGCAGGCCAGTGCTGCTGCTGCAGCGTGCGGCAGCATCCCTACTGGTGAGTCGGCCAATTAAGTTGTTTGTGGTGTAGTGCTATCTGTTCGGCGTCACGCTGCTGAAGCCCCTTGCGCCATCAAGACATCTTCTCAATGCAATCCGCTCTGCCCGCAGGAGCCCGTTGCCTGCGCCGCCGGCGTCAGCGGCTGCGACGACGCCAGCGGCCGCCCGCTGCCCGCCGACTGCCTCCGGGATGCCACCGACCACGGCTGCCGGCTCTTCGCGTGCCTGCCCCTGCTCGCCTCCTCGCGCCTGGTGGGCTTGCTGTGGCTGGCCGCGACACCCGAGCAGCGCCCCGCCGCGCAGCTGCTGGCCTCGCCGTCATCGCTGCAGCAGCTGGCGCTGGCCGCCTCCCTGGCCCTGTCCTCCGGCGGCCCCGCAGCCGCCAACGAGCCTCACCCGTGCATGTGGCTGGCGGGCGTTCTCCGGCGCCTGGCCGACAGCGGCACGCTCCACTGCCTGGTCCGGGAGCTGTGCGGCGCCGTGTCGCAGCACGTCAGCAGGCGCTTCCTGCTGCAGCCATGGGTGCAGGCGGCGCTGCTGCCGCAGCCGGGCGCGGCCACGGCCTTCATGCTGCGGCCGGAGCTGCAGGCGGCGCCGCAGCCGCAGTCGCAGGCGGCGGCGGCCCTGCTCTGCCCCGTGCGGCCAGCGTCTGCACACCAGCAACGCCAGCTTCCTGCACTGCACACGTCGCCGGCTGCGTTCCTCACCGGTCCCGGAGGCGGTCCCGTCGCCAAGGCTCCCATCACCTTGATAGCCCACCACGGCTTGCCCGCCAGCCGGGGCGATACGCACCTCCTACCCGTGGGCTGCGGCGCCGCCGCCGCATCCAACTACGTCACCGGGTCCGAGGGATCTCGTCTGTTTGACTTTGAGCCAGCTGCCCTGCGCACAAGCTCTGCCGTCAGCGCCGCGAGAGACCCCGGGCAATTGTTGTCAGCAGGCGGCGCCCTGTTGCTGGGCACGGGCGGCGCTAGGGCCAGCCGGCGGGTGCTGCCGCTCGCGGCGCTGTCTCACGGGCTGGTGTCGGGGGGAGCTCCGGGGGGACATGTGGAACTGACGTCATCGGAGCTGGCATCAGGCGCTCACGATCAAGCAGCTGGGGCGCTGCAGGTGGCAGCGCCGGCTGGAAGGCTGCCGCCGGCGCTGCACGCGCGCGCGTTCGAGGCAGCTCACACGCTGCTCGAGGACATGGCGTCGGGTGCGGCGGAGACTGAGGTGACGTTCGCGTCAATGGGACCCCGTGCGCTGGTCGGCGTCGCACGGGGCGGCGGCCGTGTGCTGGTCGGCGCTGCGGTGCCCTACTGCGCACGCTGGGTTCAGGAGGTGCAGCGCCCCTCGCGCGACGTGTACCTGCTGATGGGCCAGCGCCAGCCCCCGCAGCGGCCGGCCTCCGGCTCCACCGGCCGCCAGCAGCTGCAGTCCCTGGTCCTGCTGGGGCTGCGAGTGCCGCCGCCGCAGCCGACGGAGGCGGACGCGCCGCACGCTGCGACGGGCGACAGC
>BDDC01002763.1:0-10613 GCA_001662425.1 Chlamydomonas sphaeroides | reverse complement strand
CCTCCCTCCCTCCCTCCCTTTCCCCCTCGCACCATGCGCATGTGGAACTTGAGCGTGCGAGAGCCCACGCCCAAGGGTCCAGCAGGGCCGCGGCCTGCGGTAGCGGTGAGCAAGCGGGGCATGCCGCATCAGCAGGACAGGAAGCACAAGCGGAACCGTAGCGACGCCGCCGCGCTGCCCCAAACGCCTGAGCTCCGCGGCTGGCCGCTCACCTCTCGCCTCCTCAAAGTCGCTGTCGCTGCCGCCGTCGGACGAAGAGTCGGCGGCCAGCTCGCCTGGCCGCAGCTTGGCTTGCCGCCGCGCCTGGCGGGCAGCCTGCGGGAGGCGGGTGGGGGACGGCCCCCCCCCCCTGGTCTCATCAGGGCTGTCGCGAGCGAGCACCACAGAGCCCGTCCCATGCGCCACCCTGCCGGCCCACACTCTGCACAGCTAGCGGCTGACGGGGCCGGAGCGCTCCTGCCCATGTCGCCATGCGGGCCTCACCTTGTGCGCGTGGCGGATCACCAGCCGGCGGCGGCTGGCCTGCGCCTGCAGCTGGCAGTAGATGTCTGCGGCCACGAGGCGGGAGGCAGCAGTGAAGACAGAGCTGTAGGAGCGCTTGGCGAGAGCTGCAGACCTCGCCGCAGCCCGCAGGCCGCACCGTATGCGGTAAGGGCGCAGTACCCGAGCACCAGCAGCACCAGGAAGAAGTCGGGCAGGAAGCGCGACACCTGCGGGCAGGGAGGTGGGAGGTGGGAGGGAGGTGCAGTATGGGGATAGGCAGTGCGCCGGCTCAAGCCCGTAAGACTCGCCAGGGAAGGTGGCGCTGCACTGGAGGCGGTGTTAGGTTGGGCGTACAGCGCGCTGACGGGAGCGGCAGACGGCCGCAGGGAGCCGGCTGCCCCTCGCCCCCGCCTGCTGCCCGCTGCGCCACCACTGTTTTGCGCACACCTTCATGTTGCGGATGGACTCTCCGTAGCTGATGGCGGGCAGCCCCAGCAGCCGCATCTTGCCGTCGATGACGCCGCTGTCGGACCAGGCGAGGTCCACACGCCAGTAGCCGAACACCTGGGCGTCCGGGTTGTACGTCACCAGCTGGGCGCGCAGCGACCTGGGGCAGGCAGGGCGCGGACGGGAGGGCAGGCGACAGGGGTCGGCAGGTGCGTGAGGTGCCGTGGGTAGACGCGCACAGACCACACGCGCATCCGCAGCTCAGCAGACCCACGCCCGTGCGGGGAGGGTGGCACGTCTTCAGAGGAGCCGCTGTGAGCCGCGGCGACGCTCACTTGGTGAGGGTGGCAGACAGGAAGGAGCCGTCGCGGACGTAGGTGATGGCCTGCTCGGCGCGCTTGGCGCTCAGCCGTGTGTCGAACAGCACGGGGTAGCCGGCGGGGAAGCGGCGGAGGGGCTCGTGGAGGAAGCCGTATGGCACGCGTGCCGGGTTCAGCTCGCGTGAGCCCTGCGGCAGACGAGGCGAGGGAGGTTGGCGAGCATGGAGGCAAGCTCTGGGCACGGCGCCCGGCTCTGATGGGCGTTGCACGGCAGGTGACAACACAAGCAGGAGCGCTGGGAGCCCAGCAGCAGCAGCAGCCCCCGCACGCACCTGGCTGGTGTTGTAGAAGTTGGACGGCTCAGCTGCGTCGTCGTACAGCGCGCTGTGGCGGTTGAAGACGGGGTCGACGCCGATGCCGCCCAGGTCGCCGGAAGTGAGGGTCACGTCGTTGGCCTTGTCCCCGTCGCAGCCGACCACCAGGCCGTCGAAGCTGGACGCTCGGCATATGGTGCCGTCGGCGCCGCTGGTGGCCCGGATGTCGGCGTTGCTGCGCCGCACCTGAGCACGGACGGCAATTGGGGTGTCCATCAAGCATGAGCTAACCCACGTCCTTGCTAGCCAGTCTTGTTGACACGTGCCGCCTCCACGCGCCGCCCGCCCTGCTTCTCACCTGGTGCAGCAGCAGCCCCACCAGAACCTTGTTGTTGAGGCCGGCGGTGCGCAGGCGCTCCGCGTTGCGCACATCCCACAGGCTGTAGTCGTACTCCTCGCCAGTGGGCAGGTTGTAGCCCCCGAACAAGCTGCTGCTACCGCTGCTGCCGCTGCCGCCGTCCGCGGCCAGCAGCGCGCGGCTGCTGCCGCGGCTGCTGCTGTCGACGCCGTTGTGCCACCCATCTCCCCCATCCCCGGGCTCCTCCGCCCACTGGCCCTCGCCAACGCCGGCGCCCGCCACAAGCGACGCGGTGGGGCTGTAGCGGCGGTTCCAACGCGGCACCCAGGCCTGCCCCTCCTCGCCCTCGCGAGGCCCCGCGTCGTCCTCGGCGCCGCCCAAGCCCGTCGCCGGCAGCACAGCGCCCTCGTCGGCACACGGCGCTCCAAGGACCGGCCCCAGCATCCGGTGCAGGCCCAGCGGCCGCAGCAGGTTCTGCGCCCCCGCCACCGCGGCGCGCTGCAGCCAGGCAGGCAGCCCGCGCAGCCAGTGGGGCCAGGCGCAGCGGCCCGCCAGTGCCGCCTGATCGGCCGCCCTCGCCGCCTGCGACAGCTCCCTATGCAGCGCCCCCCCGGCCCGTAGCTGCTGCAGCTCCTCCGCCCCGGCGCCCGCCAGCGCCCTGCCGCGCCGGCGCCGCTGCCCGCCGGCGGCGGCCAGCTCGGCCGCCAGCGACTGGTACATGGCGGTCGCGTTGGCGGCGGCCCGCGAGGCGACGGCGGAGGTCTGAAAGGCAAACGACTTGCTGACGCCCCTGGCTGTGAGGCAGGCGGAGTACTCTTCCACCGACTCCGGGGTGCTCTCGAGCAGCGCGTCGCCCATGCCCTCCAGCACGACGGCAGCAGTCGCGGCGGCGCGGCTCGTGACCTCCCCCGCCTCGTTGAGCGCGGCCTGGGCGGAGCGGTTACGGCGGCACGTGGCGGGTACGGCACATGTGTTACAACGGCACATCGCGGGCGAGGACGTGGGCGGGGTGGGGTCGCGGCAGCGGTGCAGGGCGCTGGTCGTGTCAGCGGATTCGCGGGCCGTACCTGCAGCAGGCCCAGGGTGGCTGCCAGCGCGGCGGCGTTGGCGGAGTCCGCCTCGGCCGCAGCGCCCAGCAGCGCGCCCGCCTCGTCCAGGCGGGCCCCCAGCTGGGCCTGCGCGGCGCGGGCTGCGTCCGACAGCGCCACGATGCCGGCGCGGTAGGCCTGAAGGCACGGCAGCGGGAGAAGGGGTGGGCGCCGGCCGTGGGCTTCAAGCACACAATGCACCGCTGCCTGGACGGTCTGGCGGTCTGCCGCAGGCAGGCGCCCCCGGGAGCTCACGCAGCCGCACCTCGTCCTGCGTGGAGAACTTGCCGTCGACAGCGGCCAGCAGCGGCACCATGGCGGCCTGGCGCAGCGGGCGGCAGCGGGGAGGGCATGCGGGAGGGCAGGGCCGTGGCTGCCGCTGCCGCTGCCTGGGCTGCCAGCGCGCCCCTGCTGCCGCGCCCCTGCCGCAGCCCACCTGCTGCTGCTCCATGGCCTCCGCCAGCGTGCCCAGCTGCGACACGCTGCCCGCCAGCAGCCCCACCGCCAGGCCCACCAGGTCCACTGCGGGCGGGAGGGTGGGGCGGGCAGGAAGGCAGGAGGCAGGCGGAAAGGTGAACGGCCGTCAACAGCCTACAACGGCCTGGCGTACGCGGCACGACCTGCTAGCAGGGACTCCGGATGAGTGGGGTGTTGGTGATGTGATGACATGATATGGAGAGGGGAGGTAAGGACGCTAACAAGGTTCCCTCGCAGGCCCAACAGCCTTTGCGGGTGCGCGAGTGAGGGCTATGGGCTCCCGCCGCCTGCAACAGCTGAAGCCGCATGCTGCCCAGCGCCACCGCCAAGGGTGCTACCTTGCGGCGTGACGCAGGTGGAGTTGACGTCGCCCACCGCGGCCAGGCCCAGCGCCGCGGCCAGGGCGGCGTCGGGCGAGCTCAGCGCTGTGCCGCAGGAGGAGGAGGACTGCAGCGACCTGCGTAGGCGCGGTCCGGCAGCCGCCTCCTCCGCGGCCGTCGCAGCCTGCGGTCGCGCGCCGCTGGCGCCCATGTCCAGCAGCGCCAGCACGGCGCCCAGCTGCTGCTGCACGGCAGCAAAGGCCGCGAGCGGAGAGGCTGCTGCCGCCAGGTCATGGTCGCTGGCGGGGCCGTCGCCTTGCTGCGGGGCGCTAGTGTTGTGGGAGTGAGTTGGCACGTTCGCATGCGGCTCGCCTGCCAGGTCGCTGCCCTCGTCGCCCTCGTCGCCGTGCTGTGGGTTGCTGTCGCTGCCAGCCGCGAGCACATCGCTCGACCCGGGCGCTTGGCTCCTGCGCCGCTTGCTGCTGGGGTCTGCAGTGTCCTCGCGCGTGACTTGCGGCCGCTCCTGCTCCTCGCACGGGCCCCCAAGTCCTAGCAGCCCGCGCTCAATGGCGTGCAGGAGCACCGCCGTCGCGCCCAGCTGCCGCCGGCTGCTGCCCTCCGCGGACCGGCGGCGCGAGGCTGTTGCTGTTGCCGGCAGCTCCCATGGCAGCATGGCACTTGGCGGCACGACCGCCCTGCCCGCCGCTGCCGCCAGCGACTCGAGCGCGCTGCGGCGGCGGGCTGACGTGCCACCGCCGTTCTCTAGGCCGGATGCTACGGCGAAGGCTGTCAGCAGCCCGGTGCTGTCCGCGACCGCGCTGCTGCCCGTGGTCACAGTGATCACCACCTGGGCCGGGGCCAGGGTTGCGGGACACACACACGGCGGCAGTTAAAGCAGGGCGGTGCCCGCGGTCGATCGGGGACAGGCAAGGAGCGGCGCCGCAGGTGCTTCTTGAAGAGCTAGCAGGCGTGACATGTTGGCTGTAGGGCCGCACCCGAACGATGTAGCTGGCGGGGGTGCCGTTGGCCATGGCGGGTACCGACACCAGCTCGGGTGCGGACTGGAGAGCCAGGGAGCGCACGCTGCCGAGGGAGATACCCAAAGCCTGCGGCAGACAAGTACGGGATAGAGCTGAGACGGCACAAATCCGTACTGCACGACAGACCCTCAGCGCAGCCTTCAAGAACGACCCTCTGACAAGCGCAACGTCGCCCGGCCGCAAGAATAAGCTCGGCAAGGATGGGCTCGTACCATGAAAGTTAACCGATCTCATCATGCAACCTGTCATTGTGTACAGATTATGTCTTCGAAGGCTACCAACGTGAAGCCTCACCGTCAGTATAGGCTCCAGCACAGCCAGGCGCGCGGTGGCATTGGATGCGAGGCGCGCCGCGAAGGCCTCGGCAGCGGAGCGGTTGTTGGAGCCCTCGGCGTTGCGGTTGTGGAACAGCCGCAGCTCGATTACGGTGCTCGTCAGCTGCGAGCGGAAGCGGCCCAGGCAGGAAGGCGCAGAGAGGTGCACAACGAAGGGTGCCGTGAGTGCGCTGGCTCAGGCCCACGAGGGCCAGGCAGAGAGGGCGAGCAGGCGCCGGGCCGCAGGTCACGAGCGCCCACGATTGCCGCAGTAGCGAGAGCAGCGCAACCCACCGACCCCAGTGCGGCCGCCCCTGGTCCCCAGGCGACCCCCCACCGCACCCACCTGCTCCACCGCCACATCCAGGGTACGGCTGGTGCGGCCGCCGGTGGCCGTGACGGCGTACGTGACGCGGTAGCGCCCCGGCAGGCAGGCGCCCGTGGTGAGGCCGGCCACGCTGCAGCCGACGCAGCTGGCGGCGGCGTCGGGGCAGAGCGGCGCCACGACGGCGGTGATGGAGGCCGTGACGTCGCCGTCGGCGGTGTCGTTGGCGGTGGCGGCGCACGAGGCGGGCGGCGACCCAGCGGCGAAGTTGGCACAGGGCGCCAGGCTGAAGGGCGCAGGCTGGCGATAGCCGAGGAACGCGGACTGGCTGGCCTCAGCCTGCGGTAAGACAGATGCGGAATGGGCACGTCGCCAGCTAGGCGCTGCGTGGGAGCGGTCACACGACCCCGGCGCGCAACATGGCCATGGCCCCGGCGCACGCGCCCCGCCCCCCGTACGCCCTTACCGTGGACAGGTTGGCAGTGTGGGAGCCCGGCAGAAGGAACAGCCGCGGCGGCTGAGCCAGGGGCGCCTGCGACAGCGCCTGCACGCGCCGGCGCTCCTCGCAGCTGACGGCGCTGCACACCCGGCGACTGCCGCCGCCCGTCACCGCCTCCTCGCAGTACTCCTCGCCCGCAGCGCACGGGCTGACGACCTTGATGGTGCGCACCGCGCTGGCGGAGGCGCCCTTGCTGTCGTACACCACGAACCGCAGGTCAAACGTGGCGTCGAGGTCGCCGTTGGCGGTGTCCACACCGCACTCGGACGGCTGCTTGCGGTCGGCCCAGTGGGCCTGGCACTGCGTCTTGGCGCAGTCGTCAGGCGGGCACAGCGCAATCTGCGAGGGCAGAAGAAGGGAAAGGCCGAACGGTCAGCAGCTCGCTCGCACTGCTCGACTGCGTGATTGTCCGGCTTCCTGCCATGTTGCTGACGACCCTCAACCCCACCTGGGCGGTCAGGTCCCCGTCCTCTGCGTCGGTGGCAGTGCCAAGCGGCTCACACGGCCGCTCCGCGCTGGGCGCCTGGTCCGCGGCACACCGCTGGTACGCAATGCCGCGCTTGACGGAGACCTTCGTGTGAGGGACACAGAGAGCACCGCAGGCGGTAGGATGAATCCAGTTGAGCTGGCGGCATGGGCAAGGATGCAGCGCACTGTGCCGCCTCACCTGAAGGCCAAGCGCCTCCGACACGCTGAGCGTCAGCACTGGCGCCGCGTTGGGCGGCGGCCTGCTGGATCCCGAGCCGCTGCCCAGCTCTCCCGCGCAGGCTCCGTCCACGGAGCAGCGGCCGTCGGAGCACACGCGCTCGCCCGCGCACTGAGCCTCCACCACCAGCGTCCTGCGAGCAGGGCCCCAGGCCGCCGCGATGTCGTCTTGGCGCATGGCCAAACACGCCTCGGCCGTGCTGCGTGTCCCTATTCGCAAGGCAAAGCACCCTCTTGCTAGGTTTCATCGTACGGGCGCTTACGGACGCCAGCTTGTTGCTGCCCCACAGGAACCGTCCATCCGCACGCACACACCTGTACAGCACCACCTCCCCCACGGATGGCCAGGTGAGATGGAAGGTGATGGTGTAGTTGCCGGGCAACCGGGTGTCGATGCCGCAGTACTGCAGCCCCACCAGATCAAACGGCTGCGGGCTGGCGACGCCCGCGGCGCACGCCCGGATCTGCGGGGGCGGGGCACAGAGGGACCGCGAAGGTCGACCTTCCCTGCGAGCTCACCATGCCACACGCCTTGTCGTGCTACACGCCTGAGTCAAATGGCTGATAGGAACAGCAAGCGATGGATGGTGAGCGAGAACTGCAGGCACCGCAGAGGCCGCAGCCCCGTCGCTGCGCTGCGCTGCGCTACGCTGCTGCAGTGTACTGACCTGGCCGCTCAGGTCGCCCGGCGACTTCACAGTGGCGGTGGCGCCCGGCTCGCACTGGCTGGTCACCCCTCCGCGGCAGGGCTGGTAGCTGGCGCCCTGGGGGATGACGATGGTGCTGACCGAGTTGAGCACGAAGCGCGGCACCAGCTGCGAGGCGGCCGTGGTGGCGTTGTCGGCGACCGCGCCGCCGGTGATCTGAGTGCGGGTCTCGGCCACGCCGCAGATGCCGCCAGCGCTGCAGGTGAGGGGCTCGGAGGGGTCGTCCGGGGGGCAGGTGAACTCGGGCGAGCGGCACAGCACGTAGACGCGGCGGCGCACGAGGCGCGCCGCGTTGCCGGCATCGTCCACGGCGCGGTACGTCACCAGGTACGGCAGGCTGAGCTCGGTGTCGTTGCCTGCGGCACAGGGATGGCCGGGCATAGTGTTGCGAGGGGGGCGGATGCACGCCATGGACAAGGGGCAGAGCTGCTGCCCAGTAGCGGCGGAACAATGGGCGCATGGCAAGAGAGATGTCACAGCAACAACCTGCATTCGCGGCCGGTGGCGGGTGTGCGGGCACCAACAGGTTTGCAAGGGGCCGCAGCGGCGACAGCGCAACCCCTGCATGACGCCACAGCCGGGCCCACCTGTAGGGCTGGCGGTGCTGATCGCAGCTACCTCCTGGCCCGAGGGGCTGGTGATGGTTGCCACGGCCGACAGCTGGACGAAGGTGGGCGGCTGCCCCGGCGGGCCCGGGATCTCGTCCGTGGCGTTGGCGCCCGCGTCTACGTAGGCATCGCCTACCCGCACCACGGTGATCATGCCGCTGCCGCCGCTGGGCGTGGCGAAGCGGGTGCCGCTGCCCAGCACGGTGAGCACGGGCGGGATGGTGTCGGGCCGCCGCTGCAGAGCCTGGGGGTGGTCGGAAAGTCGATGATGGCGGAAGGAGAAAGGAGCACAGCCATGGGGCCCGGCGAGGAAAAGGTTAGGTTGCAGCAGCGGTGGGATCCGGGCAGGCTCGGTGGGCACGGGCCGCGGGCCACTGCGCAGGGCCCCTGCCGTGCCGCGCCGCCCTCCCTTGGCGGCGCTGCCGCGGCCCCACCTGCTGCTTGGTGTCTGCCTGCTGGCCGCCGCTCGCCGCCAGGACGGCCTTGCAGCTCCGGAACACGCTGCACTTGAGCGTGTCGGGGCAGCGGAACTCGCTGCCGCCCGCCGCGCAGCTGTCGGCGATGACCACCAGCCGCTGCTGCAGCCCCACGTTGCCCGCTCCGTCCACAGCCGTGTAGGTGACCTACATGCGTAGGGCGCATCAGCATCAGCATCATCGTCATCATGATCGTTCTCGGCAGCAGGGTAGCAGCATACTGGTGCTCGACAGCTGGCGGCCGCTCGGCTGGCCCAGCACCCTCCGGCACAATCGACCCGTCGGCCCACCCTAAGCGGCTGCCCGGCGGGCGTGACTGCCGAGGTGTTGAGCTGCGTGGGCGACACGCGGACCGGCAGCCGCCCCTCGCGGCGGTCCAGCGCCGAGGCGCCCTGCTCCACGTAGGCCGAGTACACCTCGAGCGTCAGCAGGGAGGGGCCGGCGAGCGTGACCTGCGGCGCAGCGGTCGGTGAGGTGGTGCTCCTACGTGGCCCTGCACACGGATGCACTGCCCTCCAGGAGGTTGGCCCTCTGGGTACCCTGCAGGGCGGCGAGCAGGGCTGCCACACAGCTGGCTGTGCCTGGGTCGGCGAGTAGCGGGAGGGGGGCCCCCAGGAGGCATGGCCGCATGGAGTGGGGGCTCCGGCCCAACCCGGGCCGTAGCCTGCCGCAGCGGCGCCCCACGGCAAGCAGCCGTGGTGCTCGCAAGGGGGCTGTTGGGGGCACCACCCAATGGCCTGCCGCCCCGTCGCCACGCTACGCCCCGCCCGTGGCCCCTCGCCGGGCGCGCACCTCGGGCGGCTCTGTGTCGGGGATGGCCGCGGGAGGGGGCGGCGCCGCGGCCTCGCTGGGCAGCTCCCCCACCTGCGCCGGGGAACGGAGGTGCAGGGGGCCGAGGGGGTGGAGTGTGCGGAGGGGCGGAGCGGCGGAGGGGGCGGAGGGGCGGAGGGCGGAGGTGGCCCACACGATCAGGGCCAGGGCCAGGCAGCACGAGGAGACCTGCAGGGAGGTCGAGACGCGCTAGACGGATGTCGCAGAGGGCGCTGGGCGGTGGGTGGGAGGGAGCGACCAGTTGGTCGATGGCCGCACGCTAGGCGGGGCGGTGCGGCCCAGGAACTGCAGCGGTTCACTCACGATCTCGACAGGGGGCGGCGGGGATGCAGCCTCTGTCAAGGAGAGGTCCAAGGGGGAGGGCGGCAGGGGAGGGGGGCGCGGGGACGGCGGCGCTGGGAAGGGGGGCGCCGGCGACGGTGGTCCAGGGCTGGGCGGAGGGCTGGGAGGCGGTGGCGTTGGGGGCGGTGGCGTGGGGGGAGGCTGCGGCGAGGGAGGCGGTGGCGAAGGAGGCTGCGGCGAGGGGGGCGGTGGCGAAGGAGGCTGCGGCGAGGGGGGCGGAGGAGAAGGAGGCTGTGGCGAGGGGGCCGGCGGTACCGGGGGCGGTGGCGCGGATGGGGATGGAGAGGGAGGCGGCGGTAAAGGGGGTACTGGCGATGGGGGCTGCGGCAAGGGCGGCTGCGGCGACGGTGGTGGTGGTGAGGGGAGCGGTGGCGGGGAAGGTGATGGTGGCATGGGCTGGGAGGGCATGGTGGAGGGCGGCGCTGGAGATGGCGACGAAGGCGGCTGGGGCCCAGGCCAGGGAGCGGGGGTTGCCACTGGGGTTGGCGCCAGCGGCAACGGGGAGGCGGGTTGGGGGCCGGGGAGAGGCAGCGGGGGCGACAAAGGCTGCGGCGGCTGCGTTGCGAGAGGCGGTGACTGCGGCGCGGCCATCCCCGACGGCGGTGGCGGCGGCGACCAAGAATTATTTGAAGGACTAGAGCCATTCGACCAAGGAGCTGGTGGGGGAGGGCTGCCCGTCGGTGGCGAGCCACTTTGCTGAGGAGGGGGCGAGGGAGGCGGCGACGATGCCATGTTCGAGGGAAGGGAACCATTCGATGAAGGGGGAGGTGAGGGAGGCACCAGAAGGGGACTACCGGGCGGTGAAGGGCTGCTTGCCTGGGGAGGAGGAGATGGGGATGGTAGGACGGGGGTAGCGGGTGGTGAAGGGCTGCTTGCCTGGGGTGGAGGAGATGGGGATGGTAGGACGGGGGTGGCAGGCGGTGAAGGACTGCTTGCCTGGGGAGGAGGAGATGGGGATG
>BDDC01002757.1:0-10632 GCA_001662425.1 Chlamydomonas sphaeroides | reverse complement strand
GAGGGGAGGGGAGGGGAGGGGAGGGGAGGGGAGGGGGTAGCCGGAGACCAGGCAGGAGGTGCTTCCTGCGGCGCTGGCCAGGGGGCGCAGCGCTTGGCCGAGGTCTGCGCGGTCGCAGGTCGGCGTCTGCGCCCTGCAACGCGGCGAGCTTGGGATGGATGGGCGGGGCAGGCGGACCTTAACGTGCAAGGAAGCGGCCCCGTGGGGAGAGAGTAGGGCGCGCCAAGGGGAGAGGGTGAGGGGCGTGCTGGCGGTCGGAGGGCGCCCGGCGCGACCGAGCGCTGCCGGTACCGAGCGTCGGCCTGGGCACGCGCAGGCGGGGCAGCCGTGAGGCCGCACGCGCGCGCCCGTGCCCTCGCCGCGCTGCGTGCTGCGATGCCTCGAGCCGTGTGCCGGTGCTGCGATGCCTGCGGCAGGGCAGGGCAGGGGCAGGGCAGGGGCGGGGCAGGGATGGGGCAGGGGTGGGGTATGGGCCACGTGCGGGCTCCCTGACACATGCCGCGCCTGCCGCCGCATGGCCCTGCGCCGCGCCCTTCAGGCGCTGGATGCCTTCCGGGCGGCCAACGGCATCGCCGACCTGCTGACGGCCTCGCCGGTGATCCTCGCGCAGCTGGTGCTGCCCGCGATCGTGTTTGGGTCGGCGGTCAGCAGCGCCGATCTCACGAACCTGCGGGCGCTCAACATGGGCAGCGCGATCAATATTCCCGCGATACCGCCGGTGCCGCTTCCCGCAACCGTCACAGTCAGGACCGTCGCTGATGTGACGAACGACGGCACCACCATCCGGTTGCAAACTACGCAGATGAAGAGTAGCAACACTTGGTCGACGGTCGTGGTTCGCGACATCTTGGTCGGCCCGGCGTCGGCGCGCATTGTCATCCACGTCGTGGATGTCGTGCTCGGCGGGCCCACCCCAGACATCAAGTTGAATTTTCCTGGGTTTGGGCACTGAGTGCCGAAACCTGTGCCGGAGCGGTCGGGGGATTTGGATCATGGAGAGGACGGTGTGGGAACGGGTGGAAAAGGGATTGGCCGCAAGCGCGGATTGCCTCAGTGTTCGGGGTTGGACTCGAGGGCAGGCAGCCTGGACGGGACGGACGGAGCGGAGCGCCCAATAGCGCCGACACATTGTGCTGCGCCGCAGGCGCCGCCGGAGGCGCTGACCTGTGGCCTATCCCCATCGCTATTCAATGCTTTTACGGACCTGCCAAAAGCGGTTGGCATTGCGCACGGCGGGGCCGATGGCCAGGGTCGCCGGGGGCATCCGGTTGGTATGTGCAGTTGAAGTCAGGTGAGGTAGGTAGGGTGCGAGCAGTGCAGGTTGCAGGTTGGCAGGCAGGCCGCTACGCCCTGCAGCGGGCGTTGGCTCCAGAAGTAGAGCAACATGAACAATGCAGCTCGTCGGCTGGGCGCCGTGTGCCTGGCATGCGCCGTAGGCCGCTCGCTGGCAGCACGCGTGGGCGTGTGTTTGTTGCGGGGGTAGATGCGTTGCAGTCCCGGCCGAGACGCGCCCAGCCGCGGGCGCAGGCGGCGTTTTGCATAGACCGGCCCTAGATGATGACGTGGTGCTGTAGGCACCAGTAGCTGATCGACAGCCGCCGGCACAGGCGGCGCTCAACATCCGCCGGTAGGCGCTTGCTGCGGCTGCGTTGTGGCTCGTTATTGTTGTTTTATATGTTGGTTGTTGTGTGTGTGGCACGAAGGCCGGGCGCACGTGGAACAGGGCTCGGCACATGGCACGAGCGGTCGTGAGGGCGCGAATTGTGGTGTGCGCGTTAACGGCAGAGGGAGCATTGTACCGTGAGGAGGCGTGAGTGAGAGCCTGTCTGTGGCGCGAATTGGTGGGTAGAAAACACCGCACGCGTACGGCATGTGTCAGGTCCGGTCGACCGTACGGCATGTAAGGAACCACCGACGAGCGACGGTCCCCACCCCACCCGCCGAGTCCCTGCAGCCAGCCTCAGCAGCACACAACGCCTCTGGCAGGGGGCCGCCTGGGTGCGCCACGCACAGCACCGCCCCGGGCGCCGCGCCTGCTGAGGCCTGGGCCCGTGCGACCGTCTTACGCCGCGCCACGTACGCTCGAGTTGGCTACGGTGGGCTTGGAGCGCGAGCGCCCCGCACGACGTGCTGCCTTCGAACTATGCTTGCCCCGCCCACCGGCGCCCTCCGTCCCACATCCCGCCCCTCAGGCCACGGTGCTCATCCCGGACGTCAATGCCGTCGCCTCCAACCGCCACGCCGCTGCTGCGCAACGTGCTCATGGTAGGTTCCTGTCGGCGGGTTTGTGTGTTTTGGGGCACGTCGGGTACTTGTGAGGAACGTGATACGCGGCGGGGGCCTCCTGGCGGGGCCGGGGCGGCTGCTGGGGCCGCGACATGGCTGCTGCTGGTGCGGCCCTGGCGGGTTCAGGACCTCCTGGCCGTGGCGAGGTTGGCGTGCCGGGAGCTGGGGGCACATTCCTGGTGCCTTAGCGGCGACCAACAAAACCAAGGCGCTTAGCAGAGGGGAATCACCCAGGTGCTTAGCAAATAAAGCGGACCATGAGTGAGGGCAAAGGCGTGACCGCGGCGAGATGGCTTCACAACTCGAGACCACTGCTGTATGCGCATGCGCTGCCTTGGTTGTCTCCGCATGCGCGCCCATTGGCTCGGCGCCACTGCCGTTGGCTTTTACCGAAGATACCTCTGCGAACCGGAGTGCCAACTGCGCGCACTGCATCCTCGTCGGTGCCGGGTATAGCTTGCAAATCTCTTCCAGCATGGTTAAGATAGCTGTTCCGGGAGACGTTTCGTATGTTTGCGTCTGACTACGATCGCATTAATCGCATTCGTATTCCCACTTTTGCCTTGCACATGCCTTGGTACAGGGATGCGCTTCGCGCGTGGGCAGCAGCAATCGGTAGCAGCTAACAAGACTGCCACGATGCTGGGGAGGCCGGCACACTCGCCATACTCGATAAACACATAACGATCACGGAATGTACAGCAACACGTAACGCCGCTGCATTTAATCCCGCAGCCTCGCGGCGTGATCGCAAACCAAACGGCCGCACAGCTGTACAGCCGTCCACACCGCTGCTCTTCGGCGTCATGGCTGACTCGCGCGCGCCCGGCCGCAGGCCAGCGCACACCCGCGCGGCCGCACCTGCGCGCCTTTCCATCGCGGCCCTCGTTGCGGCCCTGCTGTTGGCCTGCGCCGCTCCTGCAGTCGCGGAGCCACAGCAGCAGCATGGACATCTCGCATCCCAGGTGTGTGCTCGTGACCAGTCGTTGTTCCAGAGGCAAGCACCCGCCGCCCGACCCAGCTTCCGGGACCCTGCCTCCGCTAGCAAGCTCTTGCCTCGGAAGGCGCCCTTCTGCCTTCGCGTACTCGCGTTTTTAATTGGAATGCGCCGCTTGCGCCCGCCGCGCACAACACTCGCTGGGCTCGCCGGCCCGAGGAGCGCCGATCGGCACGCGCTTGCTCTCTGCGGCCCCTCCTCCACACCCGCCGTGTTGCGGCCCCGTATGTAAGTGCTCTCGTCCGCCCATCCCTTGCCCGCAGGCCCACGCCGCCCGGCGGCACCTGACCCAGGAGGGGCTCCCCAATTTGCCGCCGCCATCATCCCCAGCTGACTCGCCACCACCGCCGCTACCCGACTCGCCACCGCCGCCAACCCCGCCGTCGCCATCCTCGCCGCCGTCGCCCCCCAAGCCACCCTCGCCCAAGCCGCCACCACCACCTCCCACGCCTCCGAGCCCGTCGCCTCTGCCCCCAAAGCCGCCTCTGCCGCCTCCCTCCCCAAGGCCTCCGCCGCCCCCTCCCCCTGGCGGTATCTACGAGGACCCCAAAGTCCGCACCCCTGTCATCGCCGTCTTCCTCATCCAGCTGCCAGGCACCACCAAATACGTCATGGAGGAGGTGGGCACAGCAGGGGGTGGGCGTGAGGGAGGCGCTCCGCAGCACAGGGCACCATAGCGCGGCTTAGCGTTCCCTCGCCACGACTTGCCTTGCGGTATGCCTTGTCTACTGATGGCTTCCGCACGGTACGAGCCGCCTCTCCGTTGCCCTTCGGGCCTTGCTCTCCCCCACGGGCCCCTTCCCCTCCCTGCCCCCAGCGCCCTTACGTCGGGATGCCCGACTACCTGCTAGCAGGAACCCTTGACCCGGTCACAAACACGGTAAGAGTCATCCAGGGAGGGAGCACCCCTGACAAGCCAGGGTGAGGGTAGCGGCTTGCAGCTTGACCGTAGGCAGGACGCACCAACAGTGGCCCACCCCGCTGACCACGCCCTGCCTGTCCATGTGTCCAACAGACTACGGCGTTCACGCCCGACAGCAACCACTTCTGCTCAGGAGTCGTCGTGGACGGTGTGTTGGAGCGCTGCGAGGCGGGAGTTGTGCCATCGCATCGCGCCATTCTCACGACGCCCAAAGCCAACATCAGGACCCTCACCAGAGGCCATTGCGCCGCTGACCGGTGCGCGCCCCCTACCCTTTCCCTCTGCACCCCTCCAGGCTACGGCCGGGCCCTTTCGGTGGGCGGTGACCTAGAAGTGCTTAACGCCACCAACCCCGTCACGGAGGTCATCGTGCCGGTGAGCCTAGCTTGTCCGGCCGCCTCGCATTAAGGGCATAGCTACCGCCGAGTTTCGTACGCTGCTCACCCTCGCCCATTTGTGAATGACAAGCTTCATGATCTCGGCTCGGATCTTCCTGCCGTGAGCTCGACATTTCGCACCCGGGCCCCACAATTGTGCCTAACCACATCCTCTGATGCACGGTTCCTGCCCGACCCTTCTTATATCAATGGTCCTGCTCATCCTGACGACTGTGATGATCCATCCCCGTCCTGTCCAGCCGTGTTTGTCACATTCCGGCCTGGCCATGTTCACGCCCTTTCAGTACGTACGATCCCCGGTCACCATCCCTCGCAAACCTGCCCTGAGTGCCTTCCTGCCAAACGCCCCTACCCTCAGGACGGTCGCAGCGATGTGTCGTACTACGACGATGCCGCGGGCAAGCTGGTCCGCATTGGCTCCCTCCGCAATCCACGCTGGTATCCCACTGCCCTGCGCATGGACGACAACAGGGTGCGGTTGAAACGTGCCTGGGTGAAGCACGCAGCACCGCTCTAAACATAAGCCATCAACGAACGAGCATTTCACTCATTTGCGCAGCAAGCGGGCTGCCTACGCCAACGAACATCGCACCCATCCCAAGTGACGGCCTCTGTCCCTTCAACGTGTTCTCTTTGGGTGACCCCAACCCCAGGTGCTGGTGGTGGGTGGCACGGCGTTGGCAGATGTCGGCCCCGCCTACCCCAAGGCCGAGATCTGGGATGCCAACGACCCCACGGCCCCCACGGTCGAGGTTGACATGCCCGAGCCTTTCAAGACATGGGCCATTGCCGCACTCAACTACTATCCCTTCGTGACGCAGCTGCCTAACGGTAGGTGCGCTGCCGGGCTAGCTAGCTCGATAAACGGTCGCCCGTGATAACGTTCGCTACATGGGTGGTCACCTGCGCTGGCTTACACTCCCCTACTGAGCAGCGTTTAGGGGCATGTGGACCTCAGACCGGACCTACCCTGCCTAACCCGCCTGGCCGCTCACCCCGCCACCGACTACTCCACCAGGCGAGGTGCTGTGGTGGGGCGACCGCCGCGGATCCATCACGCGCGGCTGGGATGCGTCCGGCATGCCCATCGTTGTCCGGGACCTGCCCGCGCTGCCCGCGCTGCTCGACACGAGCCAGCCGTAAGTTCGTCCCTCGGAATGACACTCGCGCGCGAGGGACATGTTGTATAAGCGAGCGCACTCGGACCTTCGCTCGACCCTTGCCGCCTCGGCTCGTCATCACCCTGCGCCCCTTCCCCAGTTGGCGCACCATGTACAAGCTCACGTCGGGCATTGTGCTCAACGCACTCAAGCCCGACCCCATCACGGGAGCCTACAACAACTTCAGCGTCACCATCTTCGGCGGCGCGGTGAGGAGGGGCAGAGAGCCTTCCGTCAGGCTGCTGCACACGGCATACAGCCTTGATTGGCTCAGCTTCACTCGTGGTCGCCTGCCCTCCCTGTCCGCCCTCTCCATGCAACTCTGTGTCCCCTCAGCCCAATGGCGCCAAGTACAACACGGGTGCTGTCAACGTGGCCGCTCGCATTGACATGTGGTACGGCGACTGCCCCGCCACCGGAGGCATCTGCGACGACGGAGGGTGAGCGGGTCGGGGTAGGAGGGACGGCAGGGACGGGGTGGAGGGAGGCAAGAAGGCGGGCGCGGGTGACAGGGGCGCTGGCCAGGTCGCAGGCGTCTGACACGCCCTGGCTGCCCCCTTGCCCACCTCGCTGCCCACCAGCTGGGTCCGTGACAACATGTACGGTCGCCGCGTCATGCCAGACTCCACGGGTACGGCATGGAGGGGCGTGGATGTGGTGGGGCCCGGGCTACGAGAGAGGGCAAGCCGCCAGGGTGTTGATGCTTCGGTTGGAGCATCAGGAGCTAGCCCCTTGGATCAACCCGCCCGTGGCTATGTGGCTCCTTGCTCACATCCCCCCAAACGTGTCCTGCGTCCGCTTAACTTGCTCGACCCAGTTATGCCCAACGGCAATGTGATCATCCACGGAGGGGCGCAGGTGAGGAAAGGGGTCGGGCCTTGATGGTCGTGCGTGAAGCAAGGGAGCGCGAGCTCGCCCTCGTGTGAAACCCTGTCCGTCTTACCCTGCCTCGCCGCCCTTTCCCCGATAGTACGGCACATCGGGCCTAAAGCAACGCAACGCCTACCTCGGCATCCGCCCCGCTGGCAACGCACTACTCTACATGCCCGATAAGCCCTTGGGCGCTCGCTTCCTGGGCACCGGAGGCATCCAAATCGCGCGCATGTACCACTCCACCGCGTGCCTGGACCTGTCGGGTCGGCTGCTGGCGGCCGGCTGCGAGACGTGCGGCGAGAGCACGCTCAGTAAGAGCCCTGACGGAGACCTCGAGTTCCGGATCAACTTCGGCATCCCCAACGAGATCCGCGCGCCCACGGCCCGCCCCGTCATCACCTCTGCCCCCACGGTCATCACGCGCGGCAGGCAAGCAGTAATCAGATAGAGGGCAGGGGGCAGGGGCCAAGGGGCAGGGAGCAGGGGGCAGGGACGGGCCAAGACATGCAATGATATGCAAGGTGCCATGATGGATAGGGACCAAACAGCAACGACACGGTTTTACCAGCCGCCGGAACCCTGGTCTCATGATCTTCCTCCTCTTTCCTGCCTTACCCGTTCACAGCACGTTTGAGGTAACGGTCAGCTACGCCTTCGCCATCACCGGCGTCTCCATCGCCGCGCCCTGCGCCGTCACACACTCCGTCAACATGAACCAGAGGGTGGTGTTCCTGGTGAGGGGGCCGGGGGAGGGGGAGGGAAGAGATGAAGGGCGTGGCTGTAGACGTCACGAGGGCCCTTTACTCGCCACGCGACCTTGATGACCCTTACCTGGCTCTGAGCCTCTGACCGTATCTCTGCCCTTACCCGTCCTCCTGCCTCCCTTGCTCCACTCCCGCTCCGCCCTCCCCTTCCCATCCGCTCCCACAGCCCATCGAGTCGGTGGTCGGCAATGTGGTGACGGTGCGCGCCCCGCCCCTGGCCCAGCGCGCCGTGGCCCCCTTCGGCTACTACATGCTGTTCGTGTTGGGTGCGGAGACTCCCACCGGGGCCACCTACAGCGAGGGCAAGTGGCTGCAGCTGGCGGAGCCGAGCACAGCATAGGCGCGCGTGTGGCCGGCGGGCCGCCGTGCACGATGACCCTTGCACTTGTGCGGGTGTTTCTGCACGTGCAGCCCCACGCCTGCTCACACAGACCTATTACATCTAACAACCAGCATAATGTCCGTTTCCTGTTGGAGAACTGAAGACCTCTTTGCAAGACTTTGCGGGGTACATTTCATCCGACTTCCTTGGCTTCTGCTGGGGTTGGGCTAGCCGGGCCGGCAGGTCTGTCTGCCCGCCGCCGCCGTGTCTTGCTTGCTTGATGTGTGGGCACACTGACCTCGCTCGTGCGTTGTAAGTATTTAACTATCGAATGTTGTGCGTGTATGTGAGCATACGAAAGCAGCGCTGTCTCGCTTGCTCCTGGGAACGAAGTAGCGACACTCCGACATGGCTCGGCGCTGCTCTTGCTAGGCGTGCATGTTTGTGTTGGTCTGGGCTGTGTGTGAGTAGTTGATGCATCGACACCGAGGCGGAAGGCCGCTGCATCAAGGCAGCCCGCTGCTGTGTGATGTACTCTTGCATGCCAAAACCCCGACATGTCAATCGTGACACGATACATTCGGTGTGTAACCGCTTTTGCCATCCCACCGCTCTCCCTGTTTTCCTTCGCCGCAGCAGCGGACGCATTGCGAGACCCCTTGAGCCGGGGCCTGCCGGGGGGCGCCGGCCGCACCAACCAACCTGTCCCCTCCCCGTGCGCCCCTGCTGCTGCTGCGAGTGGCACAGCTCATATCTTAGTTACCCCCCTTGGTCCCCTTGGTCCCCCACGTGTTGGCCGTTGAGGACTGAGGTCACCCGGCCTGGGTGACCTCAGGCGGCGGCCAAAGGTTAGCGAAGTCACTAGGAATGTGGATTTTTCGGTTGCTCAGCGCAACCGTCTTTGGCGCCACCTTGGGTGGCTTCCCGGCAGCAAGGCGAGGGGAAGTTACCCACCTCGGGTGACTTCGCAGAAGAAGAAGAAGAAGAAGAAGAAGAAGAAGAAGAAGAAGAATTCGCAGCGGGCAAGGTACGAGCCCTGGCGGGTGGACTGCTAGCCGCCTTTTCTTGGCTACACAACGCGCTGAGAAAGATCCCTGTAGGGCTCTCACCTTCGGCCGCTGCTGAATCCCTCATACAGCACAACTAACGACCTGGCACCCACCGCCACGCACCCGGGTACCACTCCCGGGTGCCACGGAGCTGAGTCAGGACTCGAACCGCCCCAGAAGCGCTCCATACCTATAGTTATATCATATAATCGCTCTAGGAGGTTGCAGTCGCTCGCGGCGAGCACAGTTGCGCGCGATGCACTTGCATGTCGGCGGCCTCTAGGCCCTGGGCTAGGCCCCCAGACCCCTCGTACGGCAGGCCCTGTACGGCACTTGGAATAAAGTCGGCGGAGCACCGGACCGTGGCAAGCCGCTAGAGGAGATCTCGACGGGCCTGTCCCAGCTTTCCCAGCCTCCGCCGGATTTGTCTCAGGCGTGTTTTGACCCCTCAAACCACGCAATTTCCTGACTCAGCCCCGGCCGGGAGTGGTACCCGGGTGCCCACCGCCGTGCGGCGACCGGTTCAGATGGTTGGGTGTCGATGCATGGAGGAGTCGGGCCGCCCGCACCTTGCCAATACTCCGGGGTGGCCGGTATCCAGGGTTTTTCCCTGTGAGTTCAAACGTGCCGACATTGACGCTGAGCACGCCGCAGCTGGCAGGTGCCACGCACCAATCAAGGGCAACTCCCGCCCCTGGATGCTCCTATGCAGCTGGCCCATCCCGGCAACCTGAGATCAATTGCCATCTCGCTATCTTGGTAAGGGCTTGGGGCCGCTGCTTGCAGGGTCTTCTCCCCGTCGCGTCGCTGTCGGTCCCCCAACCCGCCCGATCGGCGGGTGGCGGACATCGGAAACCTCCGCGGCCGCAATGAGCCCCGAGGCCGTGTAAAGCAATAATAAGAGGATCTATCCATATGATTGAATGTGATGCAGCTTATGCCGACGCCGTGCGGGCCTGCTCCGTGTAACGGTTGGAACGGTCGCGGGTGCGACAATTGATGTGACCCATCGCATTGCAACATATGTCTGCGCTACCTGCTCATATCAATTTTCACTCCGCCATTGGCAGACAGCTTGATATTAGAAGCTCGCTTACCTTGCTCACACTGCTTTGCTTGCAACCCGATCGCTCCAAAGGCCATGCGCTGAATAGTAAGCAGGACCAAAATCACTGAGCAAATATCACATAACAGCGGTGGCAGTCTGTTCGCCTGCAATAAGCAGGTCGCGACCTCAATCAGCCATCGCGACGCAGAAGCATGGCGCGAACACAAGGCCCAGCGACGCGCTGGCTTGCCCTGATGTTGATAGCATGCATGTACTCTGTATTAACATGGGTAGTGGCTGGAGGCCAGCCTGTAACGAAGCGATATGGCCCAGACGTGGCATCCGAGCTCGACCGCAACGGGGTCGACAACGTTTTCCTCATCTGGACCACTCCTGGCGAAACGCTCGATGACCTGGCCGTCGCGTGCATAGGCAGTGCGGTCGCAGCCTATGGCCGGAGGTGAGCGCGTGTTGGTTCAGTGCCATTCCTCCACGATCCATCCAACCACCACCCAGCCTCCCCCAAACCCAAACGCCTTGCCCGCACGCTCCGCTGCCATCCTTATTCAGGGTATACCTGCTCGCCAATCACCTGAAGCCGGAGGACCTGACGCGCAACAACTGGACCCAAGCCAACCTGCTGCACTATGACGCCAAGGACGCCTTCCAGGCAAGTGCGCCGAACCCGATTGATGCGACCCTGCCTGATGTGACATACGACGGCAACAAACCGACGTCGCTGCCCCGATGCCTGCCTCGGCTGCGGCCGCTCCGGTTGTGGCCTTCTGAGCATGGGCTCAGCGAGGCCCGGCT
>BDDC01002753.1:0-10666 GCA_001662425.1 Chlamydomonas sphaeroides | reverse complement strand
GGCCGGTTCAGGCGGCTGCTTATGGCCTCGGGGGCGCGGGACAAGGAGGTGCGGTGCGCTGGGCTGGGTGGGGGCGGTGTGTTGCGGGCTGGCTGGGAGGAGCGTGCGGAGGTGGGGGAGGCGGCGGTATGGTGGCAGCGAGGCCAGCAGGGCTTGGGGCAGCACGGGTAGCCAGGCCCAACCCGCGCCCACCGCCCCCTTGCTCTGCACCTCTTCCCTGTGCCAGGCTGTGGCCAAGCTGGGGGCCGAGACGACGGCGCTGCGTGAGGAGGTGACCCGCCTGCGGACGCAGGTGAGCGCTGGCCCCCTCGCATTCGATGTCGACCCTATCGAAAGGTCGACTTCACTCGCCCCACGCCCCTACTTGCAGTCTGCCCCCAACAAACCCCCAGCCCAACGCTGCCCCACTGCGCCGCCCAGATCCGTCCGCCCTGTCCCGTGTCCCCTATGCAAACATGGGCGATCTCTTTTGGGCTAGCAAGCAAGCAACGGTGCCCTCCATCACGGGAATCCCCGCCCCTCCCCTCCCCTCCACCCGCAGCCGCGCGTGTTCCAGAACTCGCGCTGCTCCGCCAGCGGCGCGCCCCTGGAGCTGCCGGTGGTGCACTTTTTGTGCGGCCACTCCTTCAACGCGCGCCAGCTAGGCGACAGCGACAGGGAGTGCCCCCTGTGCGGACCCGACCAGCGCCGCGTGCTGGACATACGGCGCAGCATGCAGGTGGGCCGGCGGATGGAGGAACTAGCCGGGTGCTGGGCTTCCGGCACAGCACACGGGAGCGGCGAGGAGGGGTGTGCGTTTGGGCGCCCTGAGGCCGGGGAAGGGGGAGGGGCTGGACATCCCGCCCGCGAGCTGCGAGCAACGAGCGGGGCCGGGGCAGCAGGCGCGCTGTGCGGCGAGGGCTGTCCGCGCGCAGCCCGGCAGGGCGCGGTGGGCGGCAGGGTGCTCACTTGCAAGTTGCAGTAACACGCCCCACTCAGCACGCCTTGGGCGTGTGTCCTTCATTTGATGTGTGTCCATGTATGAGTAGCGCTCAGTCAGCAGAGCGGGCGGCCCGGGGCCGCGCCGGCGGGGAAAGGATGCACGGCCAGGGAGGCGCGGCGCAGCGCCCCTGCTGTGCGCCGCTCGGCCTGCCAGCCCGGCGTGCGCGGCGCTGCGCGCAATCTTACCCCGTGGCACGCGCAGAAGCAGCGCCATTTGGGATTGGCTCTGAACTCACGTACCCCTACCTCCTGCCTTGCGCGCCGACCCGTACGTGCCCTCCTTCCCTTCCCCACCCCACCCCACGCCTCCACCCCCAGGCCGCGGCGCTGCAACCCGAGCGCTTCTTCGCTGAGCTGCGGGAGGCGGCCGACGGCTTCAGCGTGGTCGCGGAGCACTTTGGGCGGGGCCTCATGAACGTCACGCCCGCGGCGGCCGCGGCCGCGGCCGCGGCAGCCGCCGGCGCGGGGCTGGGGCCTGCCGGCCTGTGACGCGCCGAGCGGGTGGTGGGATGGATGGGGCGGCTGGCCACACGCACGTTGCAGTCAATGCGCAGTTAGTTGGGCAGTTGATCGGCGCAGGTATGAAGGGATGGAATCCTCGCGACGAGGCGGGCGTGCGGAGCGACGCGGCGGAGCGTCGGGCGCGCTCGCTCAGGCCTGCTGAGGCAGGCGGCCAGCAGGCCATCGGCGTCTGCGTGGCGTGTAACCCGGACAGACACAAGCAAGGCCTGCTGACGCGTCGAAGGCCCCGCCTGCTGCCCATGCATAGGCCCCGGCTGCCCCAGCTGCCCGTAGGCCCTGGCCCCGCCGGCTGTCAGCAGACAACGTAACGAACTCCGCGTCTGATGTGTGGCCTGACAGGGGCTGCAGCCCCTCGCCGCTGTGTGCGCGGAGAGCATGGAGGATGCGGTGTCGCGCGACTGGCCGACGCCCGACAGCGCTGGGGACCCTGTCGCTTCCCTCGGCAAGCGCTGGATGATGCGTACGAGAGAGCTCATTGTCAGGATTCCGGCCGTGTCCGGGAGAAGGGCTTAGGGTCGCATCCCAGACAAGTCCGGCGCGCAGGCGCGGCAGAGCACCTCCTGCGAACACCATGAAGCGAAGTGGCCAAGACGGGGCGGTGGCCGGAGGGATCCGGTGGATGGGTGGCCGCATGGGGCTGGGCGGCTGGCTGCGCCCCCTTTCCCATCTGAGGATGGGCCCAACTTGTCTCACGAGAGCTTGGCTTGCCCGGGGCTTCTGTTAAGAAACCAGGCCAAATTAGATTGATACCGGATTCAGTACCGAATCCAACGAAAGTCAGCTCGCTCGCCATCACCCTTAAAGGAGGCGCATAACTTCTTGGTGAGTCAATGGCCGGGGTCGCCGCGCATCACAAGCCAGCGAGCATGTCCCCACGTGGGCTCCATCAACTCGCCCCAACACACCCCCACAGCACAATAGACCGCAGCCCACGGCACCTTACAGCACCCAGCACCGCACCACTTGCTGGCGGGGCAGGCAGGGCCGGCAGGGCCCAAAGGCTGCAGCCTGTGCAGCTGCACAGCCCCGCCCCCGGCGTGCACGTGAGAGCCCCCGCCACCACCTACACACCGCCGAAGGCTGATATATGGTACACACCATCGCACGAACACACACACTGGTAGTCACTGCGCCAGGCGCCGCACAACATGGGCTGAACCAGCCATACCAACCGACCGCGCATGTCGTGCATGCCATTGAATGTCCTCAGGGCTCGGTGCCGTGCGTGCTGCGCACGGCAGCTGTTGGGTGCTGGGTGCCTGCTCCTGACCCACCACGCACCTGCAAACCATCCTGAAGAACGGAACCCTTACCCTAATAAACTCTGACAAACCCTCAACCGCAAATGAACCGTATAACTCTGACCACTCAACCCCCAAATAAACCCTTGCCACGCACGCACCGAACAGACCTGGCTCTCCATACATACACAGGCTTCGAGCTTGGAGGCAGCAGCCGAGCAGCAGGGCGCGCTCCGCCGCCTCAGGCCTTGCAGCCGCCGGTGCGCTCCTGCTCCTCCAGGCGCTCCAGCACCTCCCTGTAGCAGCCCACCTTGTGGTCCATCAGCGAGCTTTTGCGCAGCACCATGAAGCTGAGCGGGTCGCGCCGACAGTCGGCGTGCAGCGAGTAGCTGTGCGCCAGGCTGGCGGTGGACAGGGGGCGCCGGGGAGGGGCAGGGGGGCGGGGGGAAGCAAGGGAGACAATCAAGGGCGTGGCAAACACACACGCACACACGCTTGCAGCACCTGGGCCCCAGCACCGGCGCGATGCGCGTGTGACGAGGGGCGGCGGCAGGTACCAATATGTGGTGGTTCGCGAGACTGGCGGATCAGCTTCAAGCGTGGCTGGGCTACGCTGCATGGCCCTCACGGCACCCGCTGGAGCCGGCGGGGCCCCTCGGCCCTGCCACTACCAGCACCCAGGCTAGCTACCTAGGCTCCGCCAGTGATGGATTTGACTGCAGGTCAACAGCAGCGCAGATGTACGCTACCGGCCGCACGCACGCACGCACGCACCCGCTGCCCTTGGGCGCGCTCCGCCTCTCCACGACGAAGACCCGGCCTGGCAGCACCAGCCGCGGCACGGCCAGCGGCACGCGCTTGGAGGCGGTGGCGGCGAGGGCCGGCGGCATGCTCGGGCCAGCGGCACCGGCGGCGCGGCTTGGCTGCTCGCCGCCGGTGATGGCGTGCGCCAGGTTGCGCGTTGTGTCCTTGCCCACCTTGAAAATGCGCTTGAACACGTTGCCTGCGCGCGGCCGCAGCAGCGCTCACGTCAGTGCGTGCTGCCTGCCTGCCGTCCAACAAACGCTCGTTGCCATGACCACCCGTTCATGTGCGTCGTACACTGGGCCGTATGGCGGAAGCGGTCCGTAGAAAGCCCGGATGTCCCGTGTGGGTGGAGGGAACGCTTACGTATGTCGTGCTGGGCCCTGGGCTCACAACCCACGGAACGCCACACGCACGGCACACGCGCGGCCCGCATCACACGGTGCACCGCACCCAGCCACGTACCATCGGCCGGCTCCTCGTTGAGCGCGCTGCCAAGGGCCTTGACGGGCGCGTGCGCCACCGCGGCCAGCAGGCTGCCGGTGCCCTTGGCGACGCTCTTGAGGGCCCCGTCCTGCGCCGCGGCGGCGGGGGTGGCGGATGGGTCGTTAGCCAGTGGAAGCATGCAGGGCAGCACGTGCAGCCGCCCCGTGCTCCCAAACCGTGCTCCCAAGCAACCACCAGAGCCGAAGCAGACTAAATGGATATCTTAGTTTACAGGGACTATGAACAATGCGAATCAAGTTGATGTACGTACTACGTACGAGGCCCCAACTCACATCTGGGCGCCGCACCAGCCGCTCCTGCGTGGCCCTGAGCACCTTGTCCGCGCCGCTGCTGCAGGCCATGGCCGCGGCCCGGAGGCCGCTGGCTTCCTGCCGCGGCGAGGGACGGAGCGTACGAGGCATCACAAATTGTGAGCTCACAGGGCGGCGTCAGCTTTCGAGCAGCTTGCCGCAAGGCGGCGTAGCCCCTGTTGACACGCCCTGCCCGGCCTCCCGGCCTGCACACAGCAGGAAACAGACCGAGCCCTTTGCCCGCACGTGCCTCGCTGGCAGCACGCAGGTCCTGCACCAGCTCTGCGGCGCTGCAGAGCGAGAAGCGGCATACCAGGTCGTTCTGCGGGAGGGGCAGGGGACCCGGGGAGGGAGGGGAGGGAGCGGGGTGAGGCGTGGGGCGTGGGGGTGAGGCGTGTGTGTATGTGTATGTGTGTGTGGCGGGGGTGCGTGTGCGGTGCAGAGCGAGCGAGGTGCGGCACACCGTGCCATTGTGCGGGAGGGGCTCGAGGGGGTCGAGGGGGTGGCGTGTGTGGAGCTACGCGGTGCTGCATAGCAGGCCCGCACGGGAGGGGCGGGGGCTGGGCCGCATCGGCCCCCCACAGCTCCAGAAGCCCTGCTGATGACATTCCACAGTCCTCCACGCAAACGTGCGCTGCTTACGCACTGCGTTGAACGGTGGAGCCATTCACCCAACCTCATCAGTCGATCAGTGTGCAAGGCCCGGCCTCTTACGTTGTTCACGATGCTCTCAATGTAGTTCTTGGACGGCAGCGCCAGCTCCTTGGTCAGCACCGGCGGCGGCGCGAAGCACGTGGCACGCACCCGCGACAATCCGCCGGCCGACCACGCGCCGCCCAGCGGCAGGCCCAGGCTGCGGGCCACGCCCCCATCCTCTATCGCGAGCACAGCCGCCAGCGCCGCAATGCCTGCGGGCGGGGGCGAGGGGCGAGGACCACGGGCCTTCAATTGCGGGGCGCGGGGCAGGGGACGCGGTTGGGACAAGGCACGCGGCCGCCGCCCTGCGGCCCACGCCCTGCCTGCACCTCCAACCAGTCCCACAGGCCGCACCTGCCGAGCCGACGAATGCCAACACTTGGCAGCAGCGCCACATAGCTGGGCAGCCCCCAGCGGTCCGAGCCGCCGGCTGCGCCCAGTCCTACTGGACGCACCCCCCGCGGCCTGAGCCCTGGCCACGGCCGCTTCGCTCTGGCCCGCATTTCCGCCCAGGCAGGGGATAGCCCACGAACGCCCCAGCCTTGAGTAGTCCACATACTATACCCATCAACCGCTACCGGTGACATGTAGCATGGCGGACCGGTGTGGTATGTTGGCGATTCGCGCCCGCACCTCCTCCCAGCGAGTGGCCCACGAATTGCAGCCCCCAGTTGATGTTGTGCGCCAGCACTGCCTGCAGGGTCGGTGCCTCCCACGCCAGCAGCTGCCGTGCGGCGTGCAGGATGCCGGCGTGCGCATAGTGGCCTGCGGGGGTGGGGTAGGGACCAGCAGCCCTTGCAGGTCATGTGCCGTACTAGCTCCATCAGTAGAGGAATTAAGCTGGCGGGCCTGGATGGTAGATGGGCGGGGCGGGAGGGGCGGCTGGGCAGCGGGGCGCCACACGGCGGCGCTGAGCGGGGGCCGCTGGTCCTGGGCAGGTCGGCGGCAGCGAGCGGACAGGGATGCCCACTGCTCCCACAGCGGAAATCCAGTGCTGGTGGGGTTCTGCAGGCCAGGCTGGGCTGCTGAGGGCTGCCCCCACACGACGCCGGCGGCCAGGGGATCCGGTCAGCCCACCCACCAAGCAGCCTGCTGTCGCCCGGCGCCTGCCCCATGTCCTGCGGCTGCGCCTTGAGGTTGATCATGCACTCGTCAAAGCTGTTGGTGCCGGAGATGGCCACTACCACCATCTGGCGGCTTTCGACCAGCGCAACCAGGTAGGGCGGCACGGGGCGGGCCGTGGCGGAGCCAGCGGGCGCGGCGGCGAAGGCCGCGGCGGAGGATCCGGCCCTGTTGTAGGAGATCAGCTTGGGCGGCGGCGTGCCCGGCTGTGGGGAGGCACGCACGGGAGCGGGCAGGCGGCGCGGGCGGACTGCGAACGTGAACTGCAGCGCGGCGTCGGTGGCCATCCCATGAGATGCAACATGCCGCTTGCAGACGCGTGGGTGCCTGGTGTACCAGAGACGGAGCTGGGCACACGCGAGGCGGGCGCCCGGGCGCCGCTCCCCACCTGTAAGCGCAGCTCCCCCTCAAGCCAGCGCTGCCAGCCCTCGAGCGTGTCGCCCTCCGGGGTCAGGCCCTCCCGCTCGCAGTAGCCCAGCTCCGCCCACCGCAGCGGCGCCCACCAGTCCCATAGCCTGGCGCTGCGGACGGCAAGGGGGGGAGGGATGGGCGGTGGGGGGCCCAGCAGGGCTTCGTGCTCGGCCAAGAATTCCAGCCAATGCGAGCGTCTAACTCCAGCGATCAAGCTCTCGGTGCCCGCCCACCACGGCAGCTCGCCGCTGCGACGGCCAGCCCACGCACCCGCGAGGGGGCCTAGCTATCCTGGGTTGCATGGGCCCGCAGCCCCGGGCCCACCGCCTGCCCCGTCGCCCGCCCCCGCCAACCGCCCCTCCCCACACGCCGCCCATGCCCCTCCCCACCCGCGGCCTGGCACACCTGGCCGACTCCTGAATGGGCCGGCAGTCCTCAGGCACCACGGGAAGGGTCTTGTGGCGGTGCTGGAGCACGATCCTGCGGCGGCGGGCGGCGGCAGCGCTTGGCTCGCGTGCCGCGCGATCAACCAATGCGATCGCCTTCTAGTATGCCCTGCGTACACATGCCCCCACCCTGGACTGCGCTGCAGAGCTGCGGCGAAGCGCCACCGCGCCCCCCGGCCCGTGGCGGGGCGGCCCTAGCGGTGGCATAGCTACGCTATCATCGGTTATTAGCCGAGCCATGAGGGTGGTCGCGTGTCAAGCCAAGTGGAAGCAGGTAGGTGTGACCCAACAATTGTAGTCGCGGGCCGACGAAGCCACCTTCAGATGTGAGGCATGTGCTATGTCGGGGCTCGGCTGCCAGCGGCGACGCAATAGATATTCTTTCTTTGACTTCGTTCTAGTTTATCATGAATAGGAGCCCAGGCGGCGGGAAGACGGCGCACTGGGGCCTCGCTCTGCGCCACTCGACACTACTCACATGCCCTTGATCAGGGCCGTGGGGTTGCCCAGCACCCACAGGTCGGACTCCACCTTCGCGCGCTCGGCCCCCTTCAGCGCGCTGAACACGTGCTTCTGCGGGCGAAGAGCGCAGTAGGGGAGATGTGCCAAAGGATCAGCAACCTAGTACGTCCGCCGAGCAGTAGGGGGGAGGGGGCAGGGCAAGCAAGCAAGGCGGGGGTTTCGGTGCGAGCGAGCATGCGTGGTCAAAGATGGTCGATTCAATTCTGTGTTGACCTGGTTGTTCCAAGGCCTTCTCACCAGGCCAGCAATGAAGTCCACAAGCTGGTCCTGCAAGCAAGGTAGATGGGCGGCCAGAGCAGTGCGGGGCAAAGCGATGGTTGGCGTGTCCATGGGTTGGGTGTAATGAGTAAAAACTGAAAGCAGAACCCCGCGGCACACGGCGCAGCACGCCCTAGGGTGGATTGGCACGACGGCCGTGCAGAGGGTGTGCTAGGCGTGTGCACGCGTGTACGGTGTACGGCCTCGGGGCGGGCTCGGGGTCCCGGCGGGCTTGCTGAGGCGCGCGCGCGGGGTGGTAGGCGTGGGGCTCGCCCCGCTCATACACTCCCGCCCTACCTCCTGCTGAATGCAATGACCTGTGTTTTACACAAGTCGTAACCACTTCTATTTCTATTTCGCGCGGGGTGTTGCTGCGGCTCGCGGTCGCTGGTGC
This sequence comes from Chlamydomonas sphaeroides, assembly GCA_001662425.1. Taxonomy (NCBI): domain Eukaryota; kingdom Viridiplantae; phylum Chlorophyta; class Chlorophyceae; order Chlamydomonadales; family Chlamydomonadaceae; genus Chlamydomonas; species Chlamydomonas sphaeroides. The sequence continues at coordinate 2,472 of BDDC01002753.1, read as the reverse complement.
CCAAGCGGCCAAGCGCAGGTGGGCGCGCGGGTGCCTTAAAGGTGCGTGGCGGGCGACAGCAGGCTGTGCACCTCAATCGGCCGAGAAGCACACGCCTGCGTACCACAGGTAAGCGCGTCGCGCTGGCGAGCACCGCGCCAAAGGGCGGCCTGGCGGCTACTGAAACGCAAGGACCAACCTCTTCAATATCTTCACCACGCTTGTAGTTTGGTCCGACTTCCCCACACGCCCAGAACATTTCGTGCAGGAGCGGTTTGTCTCCGTCATCGTTAGTAGTGGAGACCGTCACGTGTGCTTGAGCAGCCTGCGCATCGACACAATGTTAGAAGAGCTCCATGGTAACACGGTAGTGGCCAGTGCTTGACAGGCTGAACTACACTGCGCGCGCGCGCGAAGAACGAACAACCTATCTAGTGCGTGGTGCACTCACCATTGCAGCTGATTGCGCATGCGTGCTAAGCGGACAACATCACAGGCCTACAGGCAGGGGCGACACTTACAGGCACAACAGCTTTGGTGCAGTTTGGTGGTCCGCCGTACCTGTGGCTCGCGGCGAGAACCAGGACCCGCACACGTTCGCGTGGCGGCCGTCCACATCTAGACGCGGTCCTGACGGCGGATACACCCGACGATGCAGGACACAGCCTGTGACAGCATGGTGCAGTGCTGGCACACACGTACATGCCGCGGCACGCACGCGCGTCCGATCTGCTGGTCGACTTGTCGGTCGGTCCTGGCGCGGAGTAGTAGGTCGGGTTATCAGGCGGCCTTTGCTTCGCCCAGATGAATCAAAATGTAGGCGACTAAGGACACGCACGCGGTGTGCTCGCAAAGTGTAGTCGTGCTGCGCGCGCGTGCGTGCATGTGGGCAGCTTCCCTTCGCTATGCCTAATGCCTAATGCACGGTTGCTTCGCGCGGAGCCACGGACGGCTCGCGTCCGCACACAAGCGGCGCGCACAGCACGCCTCGGGTGCCAAGTTAGCCATCCGCGAGACAGTCAGAACGCTGTTGCCTGCTGCTGTCGCGCATTCACAATGCCGGTGCGTGAGAGAGCAGCGGCAGAAGGCGCCACGGCTGCAAGTGGCCGCACATTGGCACAGGCAGGGTCCTGACTCCCTTCTCGTTCCGTTGACACCGGCGCCTGGGGGCTGCCGTCTGCGGGGGCTGCCGTCTGCGGGGGCTGCCGTCTGCGGGGCTGCCGTCGGGGCGCTTGGTCCGCACTTGCATGCCGCAGGTGCACCTGCCGGTAGCTGAATCCGGCGGGGAACAAGGCTAGCGGTCGGTCACGCCGTTGCCGCGCAGATCAGGTCGGCGCTGCGGAATCCCGTGAGGGGGCGACTGTATTCGGACAACGGCCGGTGGGCTCAGCCACTGCCCTTAGGGGCCTACCTGAGTTCCGCTAGAGACAGTCAGACTATATTCGGTATATGGGCAGCCCCCATATCCCTTAACCCACGCCAGGGCTAGGTCCGGCGTTCAAATTATTATTGTTATTATTATTATCGGCGCTGCGGGGCTAGCTGCGGCCGCGACGCTGGGGCGGGGGCCGTGGCTGGCACGGACGGAGCGCGCGCAAGAAAGGCGTGTGGTTGAGCCTCCGGCCTCGGCAGTCTGCAGGGTCGGCATAGCTTGGGCGGTCCCGAGTTCTATCGACCTGTGACAAGGCAGGGCAGTCACGCGGTTGCAGAGAACCCGCAACAATTCGCTTGTGTAACAAAGAACGCTGCGAGTACACCCCTGCTGTATGTCCGCTGAGTCTGCTGTGGCCTGGGTAGGAGCCGGCTCGCCGTCCCCGCAATTGCGCGGGGGGCAGTCGCGCCAAGCCCAGATGCGTGCCGGCGCTCGCTCAGTGGAAGCACCAAAGCCATGGCTATATCAGCAGCCAGCCAGCCACGCACGCACGCACGCACGGTCTCCGCAAACCCATAGAAAGCCATGCACACACGCATCGCAACGGATCCCTCCCCGCCCCAAAACATCGATACCATACCGACCCAAGCAACATCCATTTATGCGCTGTATTGCTTGCGTGTTTGCTTGTATGTGCCGATATGACATGTGTGGCGGACTGCATAGCGTAATTAAGCACACAGGTAGCTGACAGTCAGCCACTTGAATGTGTTCACACATGGGTCGCTGACGACACCGGCTATGAGCCAGGGCTTGCCGAACGTGCAGCCGGCCGTGCCGTCGCAGGCGGCCTTGAGCGCAGTGACGAAGCCGGGGGCGCGGCACGTGGTGAGCCGCATGGTGCTGGCGTCGGTGGGGTGGGGGCAGGTATAGCCGTCGCTGCGGCCGTAGAAGGCAGCCGTGACGGCGCGGATGATGCCGGTGCCCTGGGGGCAGCTCAGAGCCTGCGTCGACCGCGTCTCCCACCAGCTGTCGCAGACGGGCCCGAGCTTGCGGACTGCGGTCGGCACCACAGGCAGGCAGGCAGGCAGGCAGGCAGGCAGGCAGGCAGGCAGGCAGGC
>BDDC01002752.1:0-10666 GCA_001662425.1 Chlamydomonas sphaeroides | reverse complement strand
GCAGGCAGGCAGGCAGGCAGGCAGGCAGGCAGGCAGGCAGGCAGGCAGGCAGGCAGGCAGGCAGGGAGTCGCATGGAGCATTCAGCACTGTGCAGGAGGGTGCCGGCTTTGCACTACAGCAAGGGAGCCTCGCCTCACGCACGCAACAGCAGCGGTGGGGTTCTGTTCTACCAAACACTGAAACACACAGCGGCTGCCAAGCGGTCGCCCCACCTGCAGCGGCTTCATGATGAGGCCCCGGATAAGGGACGAGTTCTCGCCGATGCCGGCGCTGAACACCACCGCGTCCACCTGGCATGGGTGTGGCAAGACGATGGGTGGGTATGATGTGCAGAAAGGAGGCGGGGGCGCGAGTGCGGCCCCGTGGATGGGGACCAGGGGGCCAATACTACAACACACGCTAGCCTTCCCCGCCCACGGACCCGCTCGCCGGCAAAACCCCTGGCCCCTGCCCCCCCTTCCTCCCCACCTGTCCCCCCAGCGCCGCCGTGTAGGACCCGATGTATTTCTGCACCCGGTACACGAACATGGCCAGGCCCAGCGAGGCCCGCGCCTCGCCCGCCTGCGCGCCCTCGATCACAGTGCGCAGGTCGTTGGAGCCGGTGAGGCCCAGCAGTCCTGGGACGGGCAGGGCAGGGGATGGGAAGATGGGGAAAGGGGAGGGACGGGGTCAGCGTGCTGCGAAACACAGCAGGCGGTGCGCAGGTCGGTGGAGCTGTTGAGGCCAAGCAGGCTTGGCGAGACGGGGTGGAAAGGAGAGACAGCGGCATGCCAGCAGTGGCAAAAGAGAGGCTGAACTGGGAGCCGGGGCAGAAGGCCTGGCTACGAAAGTCCCTTTTCGGTGAGGGCTATGCCGCCTCACCCGACTTCTTGTTGAGGAGGGTGTCGGTCTCCTGCGGGCGGAAGCGGGGTGGGAGAAGGGCAAGTGGGCGGTGTGGGCCGCAAGGCAAAGGGGGCCCTGACCAGCCCCCTGGGGCACCTCTCCGCCACATCGTGCCTTCCGCCCGGGCCTTCCAGTACCCCACCTTGTCCAACGGCCCCTCTCCGATTTGTGTGCAGCACCACCGCGGGGTCGACGCTAGCACGGCACGAACCCTAGCGACCAACCCGCCCCTTCCTCCGTCTCCCGCCACGACCCACCTTGGCTGACAGCCCCAGCTGCGTCTGGATGTGCAGCACCACGGCGGGGTCCATGTCGCCGCACCGGGTGCCCATGAGCAGGCTGGGGGAGGAGGGGGAGGGAGGGAGGGACTGCGTGGAGGGACAGGAGGCATAGGCCCCTCGTTCAGCGGACTTGCCCGTGATCGTGTCGATGCAACACCGGCCCATACCCCGCAGCCAACCAAAACACTCGCACGCTGCTTTTGCCCCGCCTTGCCCCGCCCCTCGCCCGCTTACCCCTCCAGCGGCGTCATGCCCATGCTGGTGTCGATGCAGTGTCCGCCGCGCACCGCCGCCACGCTGCTGCCGTTGCCTTCGGCCGAGGGTTGGGCGGGGGCAGGGGTGGGGGCAGCGGTCCCAACTCAGCAATGCGCTGTTACGAGGTGTGGTCGGGGTGCTGCGGGCAGGCGGGGGCACAGGCGCCAGGCTGCTGCCGTTGCCGGACCGAGAGGCCGCAAAAAATGGAGGAACGCGGACGAAGGCACGCACACCAGGCGAATAGCGCGGCGCAGCGGGCACGTGTACGGCGCATGTACAGCACGTACCCAGGTGGCAGGTGATGACGTTGGTCTCTGAGATGGGCTTCCCCAGCATGGCTGCATGGGGACAGGGGGACGAGAAGGAGCTTCACAGTTACATGTTTGAAGGCCCAAAGGAGCCCGCCGTGCCGAGCCCCATCCAGCCCTCCGCCCCACTTCACCCCACATGCCGCGCTCCGTACCCGCGGCCTGCTCGACCAGGTACTTGTGGCTGGTGCCGTGGAAGCCGTACCGCCGGATCTTGTGCTTCTCGTACAGGTCGTACGGTACGCCGTACATGTATGCGTGGGGTGGCATGGTCTGGTGGAAAGCCGTGTCAAACACGGCCACCTGACGAGGAGGGCCGGGGGCGGGTTCGGGGACGTTGCGGGTCATGGGGACGGTGCGGGGTTCCCTCCAAACCAAGCGGACCTACCCTGCCCTCCCCCCGTCCCACAGCTCACCCCCCACCGTACCTCCCCCTAGCCAGCTCCCCCTACCTGCGCCTCCCCCTGCCCTGTCTCCATCCCTTCCCACCTGCGGCACGCCCGGGAACACCCGCTGCGCCGCGTCGATGCCCTGCAGGCCGGGCGGGTTGTGCAGCGGCGCCAGCACCGCCGCCTCGCGGATCTTGGCCAGCGAGCTGTCGTTCAGCAGCACCGGCTCGCTGATCTCCAAGCCGTGAACCACGCGGTGGCCCACCGCCATCACTGCCGGGTTGGAGGCGGGAGGGGGGGACGATAGGGGTGGTGGTGGCGGAGCGGATGGCGGTGGGCGTCGCAGGACGCGGGGCCGGAGCAAGCGGGCGATGGGGGGGCACCCCACCGCCTTCGTGGGGGACCGAGTCTGGTAGGATTTGGGTTGCGGGGCAAGGAGTGCAGGGGCACGAGTGCAGGGGCGTGAGGGAGGGCTGATGCCGGCTAACTGAGCGGTGGGGCAGGGGCCGGACAACAGAGGGACACCGAACGTGCCACAGCCTTCCACGGGGCGGACGGCTGCAGGGCAGGGGTCGTGTGCGGAGGTGCTTTCCAAAGGGCACGGGCGATGGGGGCCGGCCGGCAAGGGCTCACACGGGAATGCAGGAGAGATACGTAGCCGCTGGCGAGGGACCAAGGGACGCAACATGGAGCGTCTCTCGTGGCCGCCGCTGAGCTTGACGGCACGGGGCAAGCGGGGTGCGGGAGGGTGACGGGGAGCCGTCGGCCATGCACGCGGCATCCCACCTTGCTTGCTGATGCCGCTTGAGACGTTGTCGCGGATGAAGTCCATGATGGACTGCATTGCGCCCACGTGGTCTTTGGCCGGGATCTTTACCTCCCACTTCTGCGGCTTGCCGCCGTCGACGCTGGAGGAGGAGCAGCATGGGAGCGGAGAGTGCGGGTGTTGCACCGAAGTCGCGACGACTGGGCTTCGCGTCATGGCGTTTCCAGGATCTTCTTGAAAAGCGCAATGAACGTCATCGCTTGCCTTGGGGTGCTGGCCTTCAGCACGCAGTTCGCGGGGTCGCCAATGCGATCAAACATGCCGCCAAGTCCCGCTGTGAAGGGCTCCAGTCCAAAGAGCTTGAACTTGAGCGACGAGCTGCCCGCATTCAGCACGAGCAACTTGGAGGACGGAGGCATGTTGTCGGTATTAAGCGCACGCACACCGAGACCGATACGCCGCCGACACGGCGCTGGCCTTGCTATAGAGAAGCGAGAAAGGTGAGGACTAAGTTGCATTGTTCTGCACAACCTGTGTGTCGGGCGGTGACGCACTTCAGACGCCGAACACACGGCACGCAGCCCTTGTCCCAGTGTTCCCCCTCGCGGCAGGGGTAGCATCCCGGACTCGGCCGATACCTGCTTTTTGAAAGCCGTAGTCGAGTGCTGTAGCCAAACGAGGTTGGGACGGTGCAGGATGAGCAAGGATGAGCGCTGCGGGAACGGAGACGCGGAGTGCCACGTCAAGGGTTCCCTGTTGCCCTGGCTTTGCTTTAGTTTTCCATTGTGTACGGTTCCCGTGTGGGTACATGATGTTGATATTCGGGAGGGTCAGCGACGCCACGAGTCATACTTCGTCTGAGCTAAATGGGGTCTGCGATTTTGCCGAACTTGGTCCGGGAGAGTACGGCACCACCTGGCGGTGATGGCATTACTCAGTTGAGGGATATGTGCGGCGATTGGTCAGGGCGAGTCTAGCGGAGCGGGGCTGCCGAGGCTTGGGGAGGCCGGGATCGCCGCTCGCGCGGGCATTCGAAGGCAGTTGGGGGCTGCCGGGAAGGCATGGCACGAACCCGTATTAACATATTCCCGCGAGTCGAGCGAGGTGCACCTGGTTCTTGCGGCCCAAGCTTTGTCCGCCCCACTTCAGCCCTGCTGATTGTCTGCCGCCTTCTTCAGACTGGCATAGTCAGCGACGCATATGTGCAATTGACGCCCTTGAGCTACCCTGCCTACACGCTAAGACAACAACGTATTTCTAAGCCTGACAAGATTCATACACTGGCAGCGGCGTCAGGCGAGCTGTGAATTGAAGCGTCGAGCAGCCAGCCTAGCTACCCCGCTAGCTACCCCTCAGTTCATTCGATTACAAAGGCTGCATAAGTTCGCTTTCAAGCTGTGAGACCAGCAGCATCGCTCTCAAATGAGCAGCTGGTTCTCTCACACGCCGGCCAAGCCGCAGCCGGTTCAGTCGGAGAAAGACTGCTTTTGGTATCTAAACTTAACGACCGAGCAGCAGCACGCGTTTGAGAAGTTTAGTGAACACCTCACCTCAACGGGCGCGCGGCTGGCAGGTGAGCTACGACCCTGCCACGAGGACCCTTTCAGCACCGCTGCAGAGGTATAGCCAGGCCTGCGAGGGGCTGCCAGGCCTGGCAAGGAGCTTTCGGCCCTTCGCGCGGTCGGCAGTCAGGACTACCTGTCTCCGCTTTCCCCTACCCTCACCCCTGTCCGCCCGGAAAACACTGTAATACCCGCGCCAGGCCACGATGACAAGTACACGCTGCTTCGATTCCTTAAAGCCAGGCAGTGGGACGTTCAGCGCGCCACGGTCATGTACCAGCACATGACGGAATGGCGGCAAAAGCACGAAACCGACAAGTGGGTCGTGGCTGCCTTGGCGCCGGGCCGCCGCCGCTTGCCCGTAGCAGTAACCTTGGCGCTGCCGCAGCGCCACTCTAACCTTCCACATCCTGCCGTACCACTTTCGCTGATACGTACCACCTTTGGTACCCCGGTACCACCCTCCAGGCTGTATGAATCGTTCACCTTCCCCGAAGTGGACGCCGTCCTTCCGGTGCGGTGGCTATCTGAGGCTCTCCGCCGCGGGACGGACTTGTTCCGCGCACAGCCGGCCCTGAGCACAGCGGGCTCCGAGCACAGCGGGCTCCCGGCACGGCGCGCCCGGGTCCCGAACACGGCGAGCCGGTGGCCCACGACGCGCGCAAGGATGGCGCCTGGCCGCCCCGGCTTCGCAGCCACGTACTGTGCCACAGCCATCGCGGCCCGTGCCTTGCTTGCGGCACCGCACTCCGCATGGGCACCTGCCCTGGTGCCCCTGCGCCACATCGCGGCTGGCGACCCTGGCTGGGGGCCTCACCACCCTCCCCGTGCAGCCTGCCTGCCCGCCCTGCCCGGCCCCCTCTACCCTGACTAACAGCCCCCTTTTCCCCTCCCACGACCGTATGTGCAGCACTACCCGCACTTTTACCATAAGACCGACCGCTTCGGGCGGCCCGTGTACATTGAGTTGCTGGGGCAGACGGACGCCACCAAGATCCTGGAGAACACGTCACTGGAACGTGAGCGATGAGGCCACCGCAGCGATGGAGCTGCGCCCGGGCGCTGCGGCCATGGGTCATAGGTCGACGCGTGTGGCCGGGGGCGGGGGTTGCAGAGCCCGGCAGGACGCCCCCGGCACGACAGGCCAACGGGGAGACCGTGTTCCGGACAACTCTGGCTTGCGTGTGGCATGGCCTTGGCCTCTGCGTGCGGGCGTGGGCGCTTCCCAAAGCTGGCCTGCGCAGGCCGTGGCCACCGCCTGTGCCACAAGGGCCGGCAGCGGGGCCTGGCCGCTGGCCAAACAGCAGCAACGCGCGCAGTGCCGGCCCAGCCTTCCACTGCTCTGACTGGTAGTTTGCGCCATTCGGCACGCAGGCCACTCGCTGTTCGGCATAACCCACTCGGCACATACCTCACCCGACACTCCCTGCCTCATGCACCTGCGGCGCAGGCCTCCTGGACTACCACATATGCGAGTGGGAGCGGCTGACGCGGGAAATCCTGCCCGCATGCACCGTCATCCAGGGTGAGGCCGGGCAGGGGACGAGCCGGGCTGGACAGGAACTGGCCAGGCTGGGCCGGAGCGGGCGGAGAGTGGGCCGGAGCGGGACAGGCTTGGCCGGGGTGCGCAAGGCTGGGCCGGGCCGGGCCGGGCTGGGCCGGAGCGGGCTGTATTACCGGTACAGCTCGGCTGCACTTGTCCATCATGCCCGCCCGCCCTGCCGCGCCCCGTCGCTAGGGCGGCCCATCATCACCAAGGACGTGGTTGTGGACCTAAAGGGCCTCACCATGAAATTGTTCAGCTCCGCGGCGCAGAAGATCCTGCGCACTGTGGCCACCATCGACCAGGTGGGGCCACGGCACGCGTGAGCGGGTAGCCGGTGGGATTGATGCTGGCAGGGGTCACAACGGAGAATGCTCGGAAGGGAGCGCTGGTTCAGGCGCGGCGAAGCAACGTTCCGGTCCCATGGCGCGGCCCTGCTCTGCCATGCTGCCGACCCACATGCAAGTGTGTGCGTGTGATGGTCGACCACCGTAATCGCATTGCGCTGCGCCGCCACTGCCACAGGACTACTACTGCGAGTCGCTGGGCCAGATGTTCATCATCAACGCGCCCGCCGTGTTCCGGCTGGTGTGGGCGGTGGTTAACCCCATGCTGGAGGAGCGAACGCGGCGCAAGATCGTCATCCTGGGCCACGATTATCTGCCCACCATCACACAGGTGGGGACCACCTGAGCGCCAGACGGCCGGGGGGCCCGAGACCACCTACCTGCCCGCGCGCTCACGCGGGTCGTGTGGGCTGCTGCCGGTTAAAACCACAGCTTCTGCCCCCTCCAGGGGGGGCTGCGCCGCCTGCGCAGGCGTTAGGGCCCGTACCGGGTCCATAGTTCCGTGGGCTTCGTGAATGCTGAAGCCCTCGCCTGCGCGCCCCCTGTGCTGCCGCCCCCGCAGCTCATCCCGCTGGAGAACCTGCCCACCTGCCTGGGGGGCACGAGCGAGGTGCCGGTGAGGCAGGGGGTGCCGGATGGAAGGGGTGGTGGGGCTGCGAGCGGCTGGACTGCGCCGCGCTGGGCCCGGCGCGGCCGCGCCTGCTGGAGCGCTGCCTCGTCGGCGCATTGCCGAGACCTGGCTCCGCAATGCGTTGCCTCTGCGCGCTTGCACCCGCCGGCCCGCGCGGGACGCCACGTGCTGGCCCCAAGCCGTGTCATCCCTTCGCACTCATCACACGCGCACAGCCTGTTGGCGCCGCCAAAGCTGAACATGCGTGGCCGCAGCCACACGTGGACGCCTCATTCACTCGCACACATATGCATCCGCACACAGACGCAAGTGCGGACGCGCTTTACACCCGGACGGTCGTCGCGCATGATTGTCGCAGGACATGAAGACCACCATCGGCCCCTGGACGTCGGTGCAGCTGCCGCCCGGCGGCTGCTCCTCGCCGTCGGGCCGCATGGAGGCGGCGCTCAGCCTTACCAAGGCCGGCGAGCTGCCGGCTGGCGGGCCCGAGAGTGACACCGGGCTATCCAGCATGGAGTCGGCGCCCGTCGTGGGTGCGCCGCCGGTGCAGGTGGGTGCGGCAGCTTTGGGGGGGGGTGCGCAGCGCTTGTGGAGCCACGGCCGCAGCGCGCATCCGGGCAAAAGTGGGGTCAGGCCGCTAGCGAGGTGCGAGGCTCGACGGCCTGCTCGACGGCCTGCGTGCTGAGTGCTGTGTGCTGCCGCCGTAGGTCACCGTCTCGACGCGCAGCATGTCGTCAGCCGCGCACTGAGGCACCGCGGCGCCGGGGCGGTAGCCAGCGGCACGGGCGGCGCAAGGCGGGAGCTGGGGCGGTGCCGCCGAGCCTCTCCGTCGGCGCCGCGGAGGCCGCCGGCCTTCGCAACGGCAGGGGGCAGCAGCACGCGGCGCGCTGCCGCTGCTGTTGGATAGGGCCGGTGCTGCTGTGGTGGGCTGCGGTGGGTGGGACGCAGGGGCTGCGCATCGCTTGGTTTTGAGTTCTTGGTAATCGGACATCGCCTGCACGGCCGGGTGGCGCCGTGGGGGCCAGTGCATGGGGCACGCGGCCGGGTGGCGCCGGGCGGGCAAGCGCAGCGCCCGCTGGAGGGGCGTGCCGGGCAGCTGCGTGCACGGAGTGGGGTGGGGTACTTGGGGCTCGCGACCGGCAGCGAGCCGCGCGCGTGGCACGCGGGCTTGTGGGGCGGGAGGGCGCTTGCTGGGACGGCCTGGGGCCGGGTGGCATCCGGACGGGTGGCTTACCGATGGACGATGGATGATGGACGCATTTGGGAGGGGGCATATGGCGGCTGCGGGCGGCGAGAGGCAGCATGCTATTAGTAGGAGCGGCGTGGGGCTGTGCTGCCCGGTAATCTCGTGACCGTGTGGTCTGCTCTGGGTGGCCTGTTCTTGGGGCGAGCCATGCACCCTTTCGCAGCTGGGACAAGTTTGAATGAAGCCCGTGCCTGGCAACGGACGCGGCTCGGGCTGGCTGCACAGGTACGTGATGCAGTTTGCATGCCCTAGCGGTTCTATGCACAGGGGCGGCTGTGTGGCAAGATGATGGAAGCCGCCACAGCGGTACCCAACGGCCTGCGGGTACGCCGTTTGCGTGCTGATGCCGAGGTGGTGGTGGGTCCACGATTGCTCTGCATTTTTAAGACCGTGGCCGCGCTTATGACATGGATTGTGGGGCTCGTGCTGTGCTGTGAAGGGCACCCTCGCATGCCGCACGCACGCACCCTGAGCGGCTGAGGCCGGTTGGCGCGTGCCAACGGCCGCCGGCTCGGCGCGGCAGTGCATGTGGGGTAGGAGGCCGTTTGCGCTGCGCGAGGGGTGCATACTGGAGGACGAGCCCTCCTGGTTGCATGAATGAGTCAGTCCGGCATCCGGGCGTAGCCACCGCCTTGTTGCATGGCTACCCGACTAAGCCCAAGGGAGGCACTATTCGTTCGTGTATGCAAAAAAAAAACCAAGGAAGGCAACCTCCCCGCAATGCCCAGGTGCCCGCGGCAGCTCAAGGATTTGTGCTCGACAGATTGCCAGCTCACGCAGGGGAATCGCCACGAGTTTTCTCTTTGCTTACAACACACGAACAGACGAAGAGGCTGGTTCTGACCCTGGGAACTGTTGCCCCATGGCTTGATACGAAAGCGAGCTCACCGCAGCAACCAGCGGTACTGTTACTGGTACTTACTGTTACACCGGAAAGCGGAGTACCAGTGTGTCACAGCCGCCGCCACTTCCAAGGAGGTTGACGGCACACGTTGTGCCGTCGTGTACCGTGCAGCGCCGTAGCGCTACACGTTCACGCTGTCAGGCCATAGCGTGTGCCCCGCACAGCATGGCCCGGGGGCACCCACACACCCCGGGGCACCCCCCCCACATGCCAGCGCATCCCCGGGATGCCAGGCCTCCGGACAGCCGCGCTCTAGCGCTGACGGAGAGTCTCCCTGCCATCTCAAGCAATTCTGTGTCCACGCATTCGGCAACGAATACGTAATAGAATATGGGCTGCCTCACGGCCGTTCCGTGCAGTGTCCGCAGTGTGTCGCGACAACGCCAGCACGCAAGCTGGCGTATCGACAGGACGAGTGCGCAGCCAAGCCAAGCCAAGCCAAGCCTAGCCATGCCCGGATCCCAGCCGCTCATGCGCTCGAAGTCAACCGCCGAAACCGCGCACACGACGACACAACGACCTGGCCCACTAACGGTCCCCATCAAGCAGGATTTTCTCTTTAGAACCAGCGTGGAAGTAATTGAATTCAGCAAGCAGGCCCGCTGCCCGTCGCGTGCAGGGAACGAAGGGGTCTGGGCCGCCGCGCCAGCGGCCGCCCTCAGTCACGGCGCCTTCACTCACCCCAACTCGCTCTCGCACCAGGTAATGCGGGTGAGTGCGGCCATCCAGGGTTGTGTAACAATAGCCAGCTTGCAAGTGTGCCACCATCCATATCTTGCTAACCCGTCAGCGGACGAACGGACTGACATGAACCGCCGGTATGAACTTGTGCATAGCTTCAATGCTTATACTTAAAACGTCCAGCTTCGTCCTCGAGTGCGCGGGCGACAGCACGCCTATCCGACTGCCCGACACCGCAGCCCTGCCCATGCCCCAGGACCCCAGTCAGCATAACACGGATCCAACATCATCTTCTGAATCCCGTTGCGGACTGGCGGGCACGGACGCTCCCCCTGCCGCCACCGCGGCCGCGGCCGTGCGCTTGCGATCAGCCCTCCCAGGCGTCCTTCGCGGCCTGGCCCTCCCCACTGCGGCCCGCCTCCCCGGCCGCCGCCGGCCGCAGCGCGCCGGCCCGGCCGCCGCCCCCGCCACCGCCGTGCCGCTGCCGCCCGCTGTACTGCACGTACATGCAGGCCTGTACGGCGGCGCACGTGGCCACGCTGAGGCCGCACACGCCTGCTGCGCGTGCTGTGGTCCAGAAGGGGCCCAGCGTGCTGCCCATGCGCAGCCACAGGCGCGCGAAGATGGGCACCCGCGCCGCCGCCAGCAGCGCCGCCGTGCTGGGCAGCACCTGCGGGGAGCGAGGGACGGGTGGGCGGCACGCCATATGCGGCAGGTGTCGGCCGTGGTTGGGCCCAGCAGCACCTGGCAGCTCCCAAGAACACGACGCATGGACCCGCGCAGCAACGCGGCCCGCCTGGCAGGCAGCGCCGCTGGTCCGGCGCCCCGCCCCGCCCCGGCCCGCCCCGCCCCGCCCCGCTCCGCCCCGCC
>BDDC01002748.1:0-10687 GCA_001662425.1 Chlamydomonas sphaeroides | reverse complement strand
CTTCATTGTAACCACGAACTCACACCCGCCCTAGTTACGGGCTTCATACTCCTTGTGATGGGATTTGGCTAGTTAGGGCTTATTTGGTATCATACCCATGCTAGTCGTGATGCACTGGGCAAAGGGCGGATATGAGCCTTACTAGCCTCTATTAGTGCAACGTGCATGAGGCAAATCGTAGCAAAAAGGATGTGAGACGATATGAGTCGCTATTAAGCACTCACAAACCCCCATACATCTGGTAGGGGGCTGCTGCGCGTGCCAGCGGGGAAGTACGCAGGGCGGGGGTGGCGGGGGCCGATGTATGCATGTGTATCGTGTTGCAATCAGGGGAGCTCCCCTGGTCGCAATGCTGAGGTTCGTCTGGTGCGCGCACACACCAGCGACACGCACGCCCGTCGACTGGCTGGCTTTCCGACGGAGGCTGTGATGCTAGAGAGAGATTGAATGGGCGGGATTACAGTGCCGCGCCCCAATTGCGTCTTTTCAGTTCGGCCGGACTGGCACCGCAGTGTCAGGGCAACCGCCCAGGATATATGTACAGCACACGGCCGGCGGGCTATGCACAGTACGGCGCCGTTCGTTCCTTTGTGAGGGGATGCATTTCTGGAGGCCCTTCCAGCTAGGGCATTTCTCGGCGGTCTCTCGCTCGCGGGGGTAACCCCGGGTGGGTCGCAGCCGGTCGAGGCCTGCTGGCCGCCACGCAGCACAACCTGGCCCCCGCCAGCGCAGTCAAATAAATTCCAACACACAACAACACATAAATGCTCCGTCCTGATTGCCGTCAGCGTGTCGTCCGTCTATATAGTTCAAGACTGGCCTGGTGCACCTGTCATGAATTGACTGCTGGGGCAGGGTCGCTGTTGAGCAGCTGGGTAGCTAATAGCCAGCCAGCCGGCCCCCGCCATGCTAGCAGCAGCCAACGGAGCCACGCACGCAAGCTCTCCATGGCTCATCGCTCCAAGACGCTGTTGGGTATGAAGGGCCTGGGAGGGCTAGGCCGGGGCGAAGGCGGCTTGGGCGAGGGAGACTTGGGCGAGGGCGGCGCGGGCGATGGCGGCCTCGGGCCGGGAGGCGGCGAGCCTGCATCGCGAAGGGAGCACACCGCACCGCAGCGGCGGGGCACGCACGAGCCGGCTCTCAGCACGTCAGCAGCATAAAAAACAGACGAAGGCAAGCTCCTGTAGTACCTGCAATCCTGCGCACCCGACATTCCATCCATAATGCACACCAAACACGCACGCCGGGCCTTTGCTCGCTCGCCGACGAGAGGCGCGCTGTACGTCGTCGATGCGCCCCCTCTGCCAAGCCCTGCCAACTCCTCTATCTATCTCCTGTCTGATTCCCCAACTACCGCGACATCCGACAGACTCACCCCACAAGGCCCGGCAGACGCTGGCAGGCGCCCGCGGCCAGCCCGTGACCCGGTCGTCGATTGCGCAGCCCGTGCGGGAGGATATGAGGCCGCGCGCGCCGGTGGCGTCGTGACACGTCACATCAAGCCATCCATCGTCATCGCAGTCGAGGATGGCGTACTGGGAGTTGGGGTGCGAGCACCACAGGGGGGGCCGCTCGCAGTCGCCTGTTACGGCGGAGGAGGGGAGCAGCAGCAGCGCGCGGAGGAGGGGAGATGAACAGATAGATGACATCACACTGCGAATGCAGGTGGTTGGTGGTTAGCTGGTGCGTGCGTACGGCACGCACGTGCATGTCCATCAGCCCCGGCCCCATGCCCCCACGCACGCCCACCGACACGACAAAGGCCGTCCCGGTTCATTCAAGCTCAAACAAACAGCAGGCGAGAGGGCTAGGTTCTGCGTACGTAATGTGATGTGGCAATGATGCGAACGAACGCGCTCGACGAGGCAGCCTCACCCGAGGAAGGCGGGCGCAAGGGAGGCCGTGGCGAAGGGGGCTTGGGGGAGGGAGACCCAGGAGGTGGCGGGGGCCTCTGCGGCGGTGGCGGCAAGCCTGCGGGGGAAGCGCACCGCCCCGCATCGCAACACGACGCGCGTGAGCTCTCGGCAGCAAGTGGGCAAAACGCGCGGCCGGCGCTCAGCGGGGCGCGCAACACACCACCGAGGCAGCGAGTCCCGTATGTATCACCTCCCCTGCTGCCCCGACGTGCGACCGAGTCAACTCACCCCACAGGCGCTGGCAGGCGCTGGCGGGCGCCCGCGGCCAGCCGGTTGCGTCGGGCTCCATGGAGCACCCGTTGCGGGAAGAGATCACGCCGCGTGCGCCGGTGGCGTCCTGGCACGTCACATCCATCAGGCTGTCGCCGTCGCAGTCGAGCATAAAGTAGCGGGCGCCAGTGTGGGAGCACCACACGGGGGGCCGCAGGCAGTCGTCTGCGCCGGGGGGTCCACGGGTACGCGCTGGTGACTTCAATGACTTCCACGCTGGTCCTAAAGTGAAAAGCCGGTGGAGCAAGAAAAGCAGGCTTGGCAGGGGCGGACCCGTCAGCACGGCAGACGCGTCGCTCGCCTACTCGGACGGCGCGAGGAACGAGACAGGCTTACAATAGACAGGCGGACTCAGCGGAGACTTGGGCGAGGGAGGCGGCGGCGGTGGGGGCCTCGGGCGAGGAGGCGGCGAGTTTAGCAATGAGCCTGCATGGGCAGCATGGGCTCGTTAGTTGTAGGGAGAGGACCAGGACGAGGACGCGCCGTACGTACGCCACGCGGCTCCGGCAGCCAGCGCATGCTCGGCAGTATATATGTAGCGGGCCGCATGCAGGCGCTCGCTCGCTCACGCAGCTGCAATCAATAGACCATCACGTGCATGCATGCATGCCTGGCCGCTGCGCGCCGAGGTGAGAAGTAGCCGTCTGCCGTCTGGTGCCCACCCCGCCATGCAAGCCCTGCCAGGCCCCGTCGCTCATGCCCTGCCATGCCCCGATGTCCGGCCAGCTCTACCCACACGCTACTCACCCCACGCGCGCAGGCAGGCGCTGGGGTGCGCTCGCGGCCAGCCGGTTGCGTCGGGCTCCATGGAGCACCCTTTGCTGGAGAGGATGACGCCACGCTTACTGAAGGTGTCTTGGCACGTCACATCAAGCCATCCGTCGCCGTCGCAGTCAAGTATGATGGAGGCAGTGCCAGAGTACGCACACCACCCGGACGGCCGCTCGCAGTCGCCTGCGCCGGGGGATTGCATGGAGCGGACAAGGGACGGCCAGGCGTTCGAGGTCGGGAGCCTTTGGCGTGTCGAATGGGCAAAATTGGGGACTAGTGGAGCAAGGCAGGCTGAGGTGGGGCTATCCATGTGGGCGGCGGGGACACAGAGTCACGTGGCACCATCTGGCGGGGCCCCGCCGGGCCACGGGCGGCGAAGGCTCTGGCGGCGGCGGTGTTGTATAACGATCTAGGCATCCACTGCCGTGAGATGTGTTTTATCCGCTCTGACGCGGATACAACAGTCGGCGGGCTTGCGGTGCCATGCGCGCGGCGACGGGCGCATGTGGATGTAGCAGCATCTGGCCGGGCAGCCGCCCTCGCTCGTGTAGTACAAGCCGATAGACGAATTGAGTCGACAGGATTTGTCTCGAGGGAAATCTTTGATCGGTGTACCCATGGAATTGAAAGAAGACGCGATGCATGGCTGGCAGGCAGCCAGGCAGGCAAGCCCCAGGAAGCACAGTGTCAAGGCGAGGTCCGCTGGCGTTGACGTGACGTGACGTACGGCGGTACGGGCCGCACGACGAAACAGCCTCACCCGAGGAAGGCGACCGCGACGGAGGCGTTGCCGAAGGAATCCCGCTGTGGCAAGGTGGCTGGGGCGGAGGGGGCTGAGGGGAAGGGGGCTGGGGGGAAGGGGCCGTAGGCGATGGGGGCCTGGGCGGCGGCGGGGTAGCCCCGGGCGGTAGGCGGCGAGGCGGCGGACGGCTGGCGGCGGACGGCGGCTGGCGGCGGAAAAAAGCTGCCGTGCCTGCATGTGACACAGAGGACACCGCAGCAGGCAGCGTACGTGCTCGCGGTCAGCGAACCAAAAGGCGTGCGTGGCCCTCGCTCGCTCGCCAGGCAGGGCGCGCCAGCTTGATGCGCGCACCCCGCCAAGCTCTCGCAGCTGCTGGCCCACTGACCTCGAGGAGACGGAGGCGCGTTGTTCTGGGCCGGGCGGCGTGACCCCGGGGGCGCTGCGCGTGCAGCGGGGGAGCGGGGGATGGGCACGTTGGAGGCGGGCGGGCGAGGGGTGCGTCCGCTGCGTGCGCGGCCTGCTGGCCTGTTCGTTCAACATGAAACCTAACTGCGCTCCTGAACCCCTCCCCCTCCGTCTCTGCCCCCAGCAAACGAGCCCGTCCCGCCACCGTCAGGACCCAGGCGCGTGCCTTCCCAGAGGACAGGACAAAGGCTTGAGGGGGCGTTGGGCCAGCCCGTGACGTTGGCGTGGGAGCTGCAGCCGTGGCGCCAAGTGACCGCGCCCCGGCGGCCCATGCTGCCGGTGCACACCAGGTCCAGCCGGCCGTCGCCGTCGCAGTCGATAGCTTGCAGCCGGGTTTCCCGCTGGACGCACCAGCCGCTGTTGGTCTGCTCGCAACCTGCTGCAAGACAACGTGTGGAGCAGCGAAGCGGTTGGGCAGGCAGGGGGCGATGGATGGCCGTGTTGGTACAACTCGGTTTGCATGTGCGGATTGATGTTGCATGGCGCTAATCAGGAGGTGTGTTGAGAAGGCTCTGGATGGTGACGTGTGCGCTTCTGGGCTGGGAGCTGCGGACGGCTTGATTTGACATGCATGTCTCCACCGACCCACCTGCCGTTGCGATGCCAGATATCGTTGCTGCAGTTACCGATGCAAATATAAGTAGAAAACATGCCGCTGCGTTGCGCTGCATCATGGCTACAGCCTGTCTCTTCGTATGCATCTATGTACAGGACGCGAACTTGCAAATACTGTTACAGAAATTCCAGCGGTGAGGTAGCTTAAGTGGAGCAAAGTCTTGTGCTGCTGCTTATGCAGCGCTTCGACTCAAGGTTTCGATATTTTGGACCTGCCTTCACGCAACCTTCACGCTGGAGCTAACCCGGACCGGCCCGAACCAGCTTCTTGTCGTCATGCCCGGTGGCTTCCAACCACCACAAGCCATCAGCGACAATTCCACATGACGCCCAGCAGATGGGTGCAGGACCGCGGGCCTGCAACCTGGGCAACTGAGTTTAAACTTCGCATGCTGCCCACTGGCGCTCCCAAGCGCGCTGAACACGGAGACCTCCCCCCGAAGTTCGCTTGTAGCATGTCACACATCGTCGTCGGCACACAAGCAGGCCGAGATCAACGACATGTCACGGCCCGCCTGTCACAGGCCAGACCGCGCACCCAAGCCTTCGTCCGTTTACTTGTAAACGACCACATTACTTAACTCTGCAAGGAGATTCTTGACCGCCGTGGTTAACCGCAGCATGTCACAGTGATTCTGAGGAGCCCGAATGCCGATCTCCTGTCTGCGCTATGGCCTTCGGGACATTGTTTACGTGCCTCCGACTCGCTCCCCTACGCCGCCACCGCCGCATCTCCCGCCGCCTATGCCGCTGCCGCCCAGGCCGCTGCCGCCGAACACGTCGCCGAACACGGCATAGTGTTTGACTCCAGGGTTTCGCTACCAATTGTTGTATCCGTGTCAGGGCGGATAAAACACATCACACTGCAGTGGATGCCTGGATCGTTATACAACACATAGCAGCAGCAGCGGCGACGCCACCGGGCACCAGGTAGGCCGAGCCACGACGGCTGCCGGCTGCGGGCTGGAGCAGAGCTTCGGCGGCATGGGCGCCGGCGGCGGAAGCGACAGAGTGGAGGCGCCCGCAACGCCCACAGCGCGCGATGACACCGTGCCGCCTGGACCGCTCGATATGGCGCCCCGCGCTGGGCGCTGGGGACCTCAGAGCGCCCCCGCCGGCATTCAACTCGGAGCAACCCTCCAAAGTGCGGGTCACAATCGGCCCGCAGTCCGGCCCCCTCTGCGGAGGAACCTGAACGCCCCTGTACGCCGTAACCCCCAAAGCTAGCGCACGTACCAACCGGCCAGGAGCTCGGCCTACGGCGCCCTGACCCCACGACCTGCGCGATGAAGCCCCGGCCCGTGGATAGCACCGGTACGTGGGTCTTCCTTCGGCCCCCAGAGTCAACCGCCCACGTCCACCAATCGTCCAGGCCCCCGCACCGCACCCTACATCCGCAAATCCACACACCCTGCCATCACACAAACGGCGGCCCGCTGCCCGTCGCCGCCACCACGGCTGTGGCCTGGGCCGCAGGAACGCACTCCTCCTTGTGCCCCGAGCGCCAGTGCTCGTGCAGGCAGGCCCGGCAGCAGTAAGGCATCGCTCGGCCGAGGCTGCAAGCCTGCAGCCGCAGCGCCGCCTCGTGGCGGCCGTGCAGGCTGAGGCATGGATGGGTTGTCGGGGTCGCAGGATTGCAGGTACAGCAAATAGGTTACTGACTTTCGTTCTTTTTTTTAGGCAGCGCGGGTTGCCGTACAGCGGCAGCTTCGGCACGGCCGCGGCAGCTGCAACACGGCCCGCAGCGATGCAATCGCGTCCTGCGCTGCGGCCGCGTCGCAGCCGTCCCCAGGGCCCGCCAGCTGCCCAGCTGCCCCCTCACTGCGCCACTTCGTGAGCGCCCACAGCGCCGCGAGCGGCTCCGGCCGCCGCTGCCGCAGCAGGCGCGCCTCCGTCCGCAGCTGCACGCCGCAGCGCTGAATGATGCCCAGCGCGTCGGGCGCCATCACCTGCACCGCCATCACCTGAATGATGCACAGCGCGTCGGGGTCGGGCCCCACCACCTGCAGCAGCGCCTCCAGCGCGCCCAGGCAGAGCGGCAGCTCGCGGCCGTCAGCAAGGGGGCAGGATGGAGCAGAAGGGGATGCCGCCGCAGCGGAGCCGGCGGCGCCACCCGACGCAGCGCTGCAGCAGCTGCCGGCGCAGGGGCGCCAACGTTGCGCTTCGCAGCAGCAGGCTCAACGCCAGCAAGCGCGGCTGGACCCCAGCGACGTCGGCCCGACCGTCCGCCCCCGGCCGCCGTCGCTACTACCCACGACACTCCTACGGCCGCCTACGTGGGCGGAAACCTGCCCAGTCGCATGCAAGGCTGTGACGGCTACGTCGAGTAGCGCATGGCCGGCCAGCGGAAAGGGCACGTCGCGGGGACTCCCCTGGCAAAGCGCAGCTCCTGGTCGGACGCCGCCACAGCAGGGGTCTGCCCCGGCATGGCCCCGCCCCCGTGAGGCAGGGGCTTGCAGGCATCCGTACACACCAACATCGGTGCAGCAGCCAAGTCTTCGTAATTAGCGGTTTGGGGGCACGTGTCCGGGAAAGGGTTTCCAACGTGGCTGGCGCCATGTCAGCTTAATCGGAGGTGCTTCTGGTTTCGTTAATTGGTATGCATTAGTGCCTGCTTTTATAGATGGCCAAGTATTTGGGGGTGCTGTGTCGGCGTGCTAAGATTGTCGCGCCAAACTCGAGGGCGCAATAATAGGTGATGTTGGGCTTGGCGCGTTTGCATCGTGTAATGGCTATTGATGACACAGCATTGGGCTCGTAGACGCTTGCGACGCAGTACAGCAGTCTTTGCAATCGATTGAATTGTTGCGCAGCCCTTCAGTCTGCGAGACTACGCTCACACAGAGCCTTGTATCGTGATGATGCGTATAACTGTTGTCTGACAAACTTCAAGCGGAAGATCGGCATGCAGCGACCGAGACGGCCCAGCGCCGCGTTGCGCGTTGCGCAGGCCGTCGGCGCAGCGTTATTAATTACATGTCTCATCACGCTATACCTGCGGCAGGAGCGCCTCAGCCACCTGCACCACCGTTCCTTGCGGGTATGGCCTTGCCACCTCCCTACCGCCCACTTCCCCCCGCGTCCTTAAGTGTGCGCATGTGGCCGCCCTCGGCACCCCACAACCCTCCCTACGAACCCTACTACCCACGACTGCCCCCTGCCCTTCCCGCCCAGGGCCACCTCTCGGCGCCCAACGCCCCGACGCGGCCGTCGCCGCTCACGCCCGCGCCCTCGCCGCCGGCCAAGCCCCTTAAGGAGCCCTGGGAGACGCATCACATGTACGAAAAGCCGGGGCCGTACGACCCCTGCCCCATGGAGTGGATTGAGGGCAGCTGGACTTCCAATCGCTCCATGGGGGGCGCCACGCTGCCGCTGACGCTCGTTGCACAGCGCGAGATATACGCGCACCAGCACCCAGCCGACTGCTCCAAAGCCAAGTACCTGGTGTACAGCATTGGCAGCAACGGCATCGGCGCCGTGATCCACGGTGCGGCCTTGCCGCGTGGCCAGGGGAAGGAGGGTCGCCGTGATCCACTGGGAGGCCCTGTGGCGTGTCGCGAGGGGCATGTGGAGCCAGCTGGCGCCGAGCTCGGCGTCTGGGACCCAACCGGCAGCCAGTAGCTGGCGCTGGGTGATCCGCTGTGGGGGCGGGTCTGGGCTGGCGCTCGGACACGAGAGCGTGTGACTGGCGCCAAGGGCTGCTGCGGGGCCGTGACCCCGGGGAGAGGGGAGAGGGGAGAGGGGTGCTGCCACGCGCGCGGCTGGGTGTCACCTTCCCCCCGGTGCAGCCAACACGCGCCGTCGCGCTTTCCTCGTTCCTCCACGCAGCGACAGATGCGGGACACTTGCGCGTGGCTTTGCACCCCGAACCCAGACCATAACCCTGTCCCGGCCCCTCGTGTGCCCACCTCCCGCTGGCGCCGCACCGGATCCCCGCCGTGTCGTGCTCACCATGCCCAGGGGGCTACGGGGCCCGAGCCAGCACGCTCCCCATACTCACCATCGCGCACCCCTCCCCTCTCCCCCACGTGCCTCCCCCCCTTCCCTCCCTCTCCCTGGCCCCAGTGACGGGCGTGGCCCTGCAGCTGGCTCTTGACCTGGACCGCATCTTCATTGAGGCGCCCGGCACCTTCCTGGCGCCCGCCGACACCTGCAAGGGCGCTACCACCATGGACAGCTGCTACTTCCTGCCCTTTGCCGGCTGCAAGCCAACGTACGGCGGCACACGCGGGGCTGGGTTGGGTTGGCTTTGAGCACGGGGTGCGGGCATGTACCTGCAGACGCAACTGGCGGACTGCGCGCGGCCGGCCCTTGAAACGCCGCACGCCGGCGCTGAACGAGGGGCCGCCCGGACCACTCGCCGCTGCTCACCCTGCACCCCTGCACCCCTTTCCCCAGAGCGGACCAGAGCGTCCGCCGGGCACGCTGCGCTCTGTACGCCGCTGCCGTCCCGCCGGTGCCCCACAGCCCGCCCGCCCCTGGCCCTGCCCACCTTCCGGCCCCCATCCAGAGCGGAACAGATGGCGGGTGCCCGGGATGTGCGCAGCGGCAGCCCCGACGCCGCCGTGCTCACGGCTTCGCACGACTCGTTGGTGGCCATTCGGGCGCAGGTGCGGACCCTGGTGGGGGCCATGGTGGGGGCCCAGCAGTGTGTGGGCGGTTGGGGTGCGGCGCGCTTGGCCCCTTGGCCCCTTGGCCTCTTGGCCCCTTGGCCCCTTGGCCCCTTGGCCCCTTGGCCTCCTGCCCAACCGTGCACATGCGCGGCAAGGCCATGGTGGGGGCCTCAGCGGTTCCACTTGTGTGCGGTGGTGGGGCGGGTGTGCGGGTCGCTCTCCTCCACTGCCCGCGGACCTCAGCAGGGCGCAGCTGGAGGGTCCGGAGCTGGGGTGGCGGGCCGGCTGCCAGCCAAGGGGGTGGGCCGCGCTGGGCGCTGCAGCTGCAGCGGCCCGCGACCGGTCCCGCGGCTGCGTGGGCGCTACCGCACCTCTGTCGCGAGTGCGCCCCCGGGGCCGCGGTGGCCTGGCCGCCGGGGTCGCCGGGGGCCGGGGCGAGAGCGGCGGCGGGAGAAGCCGGCCATCGTATCATCGCCGCCAGCGGCGCGCCACTAGCTCGCCGGGATGTCGGCATTCCGCAACGCGTCGCGCCAGCCGCACTGCGTCAACCTTGCACGGCGCGCGCGGCGCCCCAACCCCGGCGCGGGCGTTGCCTGCTGCTACATCCAACGCAAGTCCAACCACCAGCTCACAGTCGCTGACAACCTCGGGCCGCGCACCGGCTGGAGAGAGCGCCCCGGCCTGAGCTGTCCGCCCCCCCGCTGCCCGCAGGCGCCCAAGCGCTTCGAGCAGCGGCTGCGCTCCACGCCCATCCAGCCGCCCAAGTACTACTACTGGTGGCGCGCGCAGAGCGTGGCCTACATGCTGCGCGTGCGGCCCGAGGTGCGGCAGGAGCTGGAGGAGCGGCGCAAGTGAGTCCGGGGCCGCGGCGTCGGCTGGGTGGGGCTGGGGACTGCCAAGCACAGGCAGGGGACTCAGGGCGCTGGGGCGGCGGCGGGGCGGCGACCCACCCACCAGGGGGCGCCGCCGGAGCTGGTGCCGGCGCCGCATTGCCAGCGCGCACGCGTTGCGCCACAAAACCAAAAGGCAGGGTTTGCTGGAGCTGGCCCCTTGCCTGCCTGCAGGGCGCTTGCCTCAGCGCCGGGAGCGCCTGTTGCTGACCTGCTGAATTGGCGGCTTGCTACTTGCGGTGTGCTAGACTGATAGCGTGAGAGTGGGACATGACACGTCCAGAGACGAAGCGCTAAGCACAGGCTCGTTCCTTATGCTCTACTGAGGGTAGCGCTAGCCGCTGCCCTTAGCCTCTCGCATGGGGACTGCCGTACAGCCACGGACAGTGTGCTTGGGCGAAACCC
>BDDC01002746.1:0-10699 GCA_001662425.1 Chlamydomonas sphaeroides | reverse complement strand
CCCCCCGCCGCCCCCCAACCCCCCGCCCCCGCGGCACGGCGCGCGTGCCGCGCTCTGTCCCCTCCGCCGCAACCGGCCCCCCCGCCCAACACCTGCAGCGGTGCCCGGCAGGCCCAGGAGGCCCCAGGCCCTCATGGGCTGCGGCCCGCCAGCCGTGGCCCCCATCAGCCGCACGCCCCCAGCCCGCTGCCGCCAGCCGTGGCCCCCAACAGCCGCACGCCCCCAGCCCGCTGCCGGCCTGCCGCCGCGCAGCACCGCCCCCTCGTACCGCACAGCGCCCCCGCAGCGGCGAGCACCCGTCGAGGCCCGCTCGCGCTCACGTGTGGTGACAGCCTGACCGCGGCATGCGGCCAGGGCGGCCCCAACCCATCGCCCCCTCGCACCGCACAGCCCCCCACAGCCCCACACCGCACCCGCCTGACTGCCCCCAGCCCCCCCGCCCCGGGCCGCTACATCCCTGACCCCTCCTCCACACCCGCCCCTGGAATCCCTGCCCGCCACCCCCACGCCCGGCCCCTGAGCCTCACGTGTTGTGCGACGCCCAGAACTGCCGCGGCCGCGGGCGGCTCGGCCGCTGCTGCGCCCGCCTCCGCGCCTCAGCTATACCTCCCACCACCGCGCCGCCGCCGCCGCGCCGGCCGAGCGCCTCCTCCAGCTCTTGCCGCCCCTCCTCCTCCTCCTCCTCGGCCTCCTCGTCATCGGGCTCGGGGCCCAGCTTGATAAGTGCGGAGCAGTCCAGCAGCTCGCCGTAGCCCAGGCCGCCGAGCTGCAGGATGGGGGGAGATGAGGGGGAGGGAGAGGGGCAGGGGAGCAGAGGGAGCGGGGCGAAAGGTCAGAGCCCAGCTCGCGCAGATACAGGAGGAGAGGGAAGGAGAGGGAAGGGAGAGCGGCACGTGTGGGGAAGCGGGGAGGGGCGAAGGGTAGCCGCGGGCAGACCGGGCCATTGGGGAACGTGCGGGTCCCAAGAGGAAAGGCCGGGGCCGGAGCCGCTTGCACCAGGAGGGCAGGAGGGCAGGGGGAGGAGGGAGGTGCAGCGCAGGGTTAGTGTCACAGTGGGCGCGCTGGCCCAAGCTCGCAAGCCTAAGTACCCGGGGGATGGCGCCGGTTTGGGGCGGCAGGCGGCGGCATGGCGGGAGCTTGCGGGGTGGGGCCACCAACCAGAGGCCGCCAACTTTCCCTGCTCCCGCTGACTCGGGCCGGCTGGGCGCCGCCCGCGCACCCGCCCGCGCAGCTAGCCGTACAACCGCCCGTACGGCTGTACGGCCGTACCAGAGGCAGGTCGGGGGAGGGCATCCACCACCAACGGCACCAGCACACGCGCTCCCCGCCGTGTCCTGGCCCCGCCCCACACCACACCACACCACGCCACACACGCACCTCTCCATGCCCCGGGGTGTACCACCGCCCGTCCTCGCCGGCCGGCTGGCCCGCCGCCTGCACGCCCGCCTGCTGCTCGCCGCCGCCGCCGCCCGCTGCTGCCGGCGTGTCGAGCGGCGGCGGAAACAGCACGTTGAGCTCGTACATGTCACCCACCGCGTTGAGCGCGTAGCTGCGGTGGAGGAAGGGGGGCCCAAGGAGGGGACCGGGGTGTGTTCGCGTGCTTGTGGACCGCGCCTTGCCCGGCAGCCCCCAAGTGCAGGCTCCCGCGGGGGCGTTGCGTGCGTAGCTGCGGAGGAGTAGGGAGTAGCAGGGCCGAAGCCAGCACGGCACGGCGCGCGTCGTGGCCAGCGGCGCCGCAAGCCAAGGACCAACGTCAGGACCGTTGCGTGCGCAGCTGCGCGCCTGGCCCGCCCGCGGCCTTGTGCTGCTCCCTGCCACTGCCGGCCCGCGCCTGCAGCCCATCCTGCTGCACCAGGTGTCCCCCAGCCCCCACCCGCTGCCTCGCTGCCGCCCAGCCCCCGGCCCGCTGCCTCCCTGCCGGCACCCACAGCTCGCCCCAGGTCATGTTGCGGCCGGGGTCGGTGACGCTGGCCCAGAAGCCGGCGGCCAGGCCCTCGAACTGCGCCGCCACCAGGCCCACCAGCGCCCAGTAGCGCCGGTCGGAGGCGGCGCCGAGGTAGGGCCCCGCGCTGGCGTCGGAGGAGGAGGAGGAGGAGGCGGTGGAGGTGGTGGTGGTGGAGGTGGTGGAGGTGGAAGGCGGCGGCGCTGCGCCGGTCAGCACGTCGCGGCCCCAGCCGGTGGTGTCGTGTATGTGCTTGGCCATCCAGTCGTACTGCGGGGAGGGCGGGGGTGGTTGGGAGGAGGAGGCGGCAGGAGGGTGGGGGCGGGAGGGAGGAGGCAGGAGGGTGGGGGCAGGAGGGTGGGGGCGGCAGGGTAGGGGCGGCAGGGTCCACGGCGGTCAACGAGTCGGGTTGTGGGGTAAGGGGCGTACGGGGCGTGTGGGGTGAGGGGCGTGTGAGGTAAGGGGCGTGTCGCGCGTGTCGTGTTGCCCTCTGTTCGTACTTCTGAAAACACACATGCGCGCTCCTTTCAACCTTTTAGATGTGTGGTACCGTAACTTGCAATTGGAGACCCACACGCATGCGCCCCACCCACCTGGTCCTCCAGGAAGGCCAGCAGCTCCTTCGACGGCCGCTCGCCGCGGCCCGCGTACGTGTTGACCCGGTAGTTGGTCCAGTAGCTGAGGGGGATGGGAGGGGCGGGAAGGAGGAGGGGAGGGCACGTGGAGTTGGCCAATGGCTGGGGGCTTAACGTGTAGGGGATATGGGAGCAGCACAGCCGCCGCGCGTGGCCGACGCTCCACCGGTCTCTCCCGCCACGAACCCGACCGCTTTCCCATTCCCCTCCCCTTCCGGCCCCTCACCGGTACATGGCGGGGCCTTGCAGGCTGCCCTCCACAAAACCCGCGGCCCGGGCCTTCACCACCTCAGGAAAGGGGGCCAGGTCTGGCGGCGGGGTGGGGGATGCGGCAGCGGGGCAAAATCGCGAGGGCCGGCAGGCGGAAGATGGGTTGGCATCCGTCCCCCTCTTGCCTGGCCCAGCCTCGGGCCCTGTCCTGACGCCGCTCCTCCTCTGCTGCCCTCTTCTACTGCCCTCCTCCGCCCTCCTCTGTTGCCCTCCCCTGTTGCCCTCCTACGCGCGCCCCTGCCCCAGAGCGTGGCAACATCGCTCCCTCCCGACCCCGCCGCCAGCACGTGCGGCACCGCGGCCCCACGTGGGGCGCCTCACGGCTCACCGTCCAGGCGTATCTCCAACCTTGCGGGTTGGGGCGGCAGGGCGGGCAGGCGGGCAAGGCGGGCAGGCGTGGGGCAGGCAGGCAGGGCGGGTAAGGCGGGCAGGGGTGGGGCAGGCAGCAGTACACTTTGCAGGGGTGGGGCGGTCACAACGACCTCGCATGCGCTCGCCCTCTGGCCAGGCCATGGGACGGTAGGCGGTGGCGCCCCCCTGGCCAGCGCCCCTGGCGCACGAGAGGGCCCACCCACGGCCGTGGTCGTGACGCTCCGGCGCTTGGGGCAGGAGCCGCCCTCGGCCTGGCCAGCGCCCCTGGGGCCTCAGCTCACCGGTACCAGCCCTGAGGGGCATTGTGTGGGTCGGGCGTAGGCGGCGCGGCAGTCAGCGGAACGCGTGGTGTGCGGTTGCGGGCGCGAGCGCGCGTGGTTGGGCGTGCTTGGTATGCCCGTCTCTAGCGGCCCCGGCTGCTCCCGGCGACAACAGCCACCGCATCGGTGAGAGGTTGTGCAGCCACACACGGGCTGCCCCTGCAGAAGCCGGGGACCTTGCTGCCCAACCCGCCATGGCTGCAGCCGCGTGCGCAGGGCCTCGGGCCCCTGCCCCCTGGGGCTCGCCTGCTCGTTGTAGGTGTCCGCAAAGTAGGCCCACCCCACATTGGAGGCGGGGTAGCTGCGGCCAAGGCAGGATACAGGGAGGGAGAGTGACGGGTGGTGCCTGATGCCCTTCCGCGCTGCGGGGTTGTGAGGGGTGCTGAGACGGGGAAACGCCTTACGTGGCACGCAAGGTCGCCGAGAGGTCGTGCTCCTCAACGCCCGGCTCTAATTGAATGATCTTGAAGTTAGAGCCATCATCAACATTGACAGCGTAGTAGTTGCCGCTACGCTTCGCGGGCGCGATGTCGGAGAAACCCGTAAATTGCGCGGAAGTTTTCGAACCTTGCGTGCGGTGAAACGCGAGGGGTACGATTGTTGCAATCAGCAGCGCCTGCAGCACTCGTGCCGTGCACCAGGCGCAGCTGCCGCGACTTGGCGACATTGTGGTCCCGCAACAAGGGCGTCGCTATCCTCTGCTCGCAGTCAGCGTTGTATTATCCTATTTTTGATGTGTGCGGTGTGTGCCTGCAGCATCGGCAGTGCGGCACAAGTTGAAGCGACGCATACCCAGCGTGCCAAGGGGTCGCAATCCCTCGCAAACAGAGGCAAACAGCGCGCACACCTCCTGCGCAAACCTGCCAACCTCCGTTCAGTCCCTTGCTCCTACGCCCAGCCCGCGGCCCCCATCCCAACTTACTCCCGGCTCCGTACCCCACTCCATGCTTTGGATAGCATTTCTGAAACGCCCGGCTGACGGGCCCCCCCGGCAAAGTCCTTTCCGTCACGAATCCCGGGCCGCCGGGCACAGCGAATCCCACCCCTGTGCCAGCCTCCGGCTACGACACAACTGGCGGACGAAAGGTCATGGCCTTACAGTTCTGGCGTCGCACACAACCCGCAAGTGTGCTACTCAACGTCCAAGCGGCGGCCACGTTGACATCTCAGGCAGGATCGGTGAGTGGAGCTAGTGCAAGCCCGGCAAGGCTGCACAGCCACGCCGTGCCACACGGGGCGGGCTGTGGCCCTGCCCCGGGCTGTGCTCACATGCTAACCGCCGGGCGGAGCTGCGCCCCCGGCCGGCCGACCACGCGCAGCGGCGTTTGCCTGCCACAAACCTGTCCCAGCTGCGCATGGGTGCATGGCTCGCCCCCAAAAGAGGTGACCCAGACCAGACCACAAACCTGTCCCATGAATTCCACGCTGGTTCTAGGTAATCACCACAACAAGCGCAACCGCGTGCCCATTAGCGCGCAACAGGCGGGTACAGCACCCAACCGGCTGTGCGCACGAGGATCCGGATAGATAGCGAAGGACGTTGCGAGGCGTCACGGGGGGGTCCTAACGCGCGCGGGAGGGGGGGCCTGCAGAGCAAGCCGGCTCCCGGCAACCCATCCCCCGCCATCGACATGCACAAACACGCACGCACGTTACGGCCGATCACGGCCCGCAAATTATTCAGCTACGATCGCGTCGCAGTAGCCGCGTGGGGGCCTTACGCAGGCGCGCGGCCCTGACGCCTCCTGGTCACGAGCACGTCACCTGTACGGCACTAGAGCTTTATTGGGCCCCTCGGCGGCCCTGCAGAGCGACCGAGGGCCGCGCCGGCTGCGGCCGGCGAATGCCCCCTGGGGGCCGGGCACACCTATGCATCGCGCTTGCCAGCAGCAAACGCAGCCCGCCGCGCCCTGGCGCCGAACGGCACATCACATCACATCACATCACATCACATCACATCACAGCTGCCTTCAGCTATGAAAACCAAAGCGCCCACAGCACGGGCCTGCATGCCGCGTGCCGTCCACTGGGCGCGCCCTCCAACCGAAAATCGCCAACCGCATCCTCGACCCGGGGCGCCGTGCTGCAGCCAGCAGCACGCCAGCCCCTATGCAACTTCCTTTGAGCCGCCTCGTTGGCTCGCAGCGCGGCGGCCTCGGGCACCGCCCACACC
This sequence comes from Chlamydomonas sphaeroides, assembly GCA_001662425.1. Taxonomy (NCBI): domain Eukaryota; kingdom Viridiplantae; phylum Chlorophyta; class Chlorophyceae; order Chlamydomonadales; family Chlamydomonadaceae; genus Chlamydomonas; species Chlamydomonas sphaeroides. The sequence goes on along the minus strand of BDDC01002746.1, from coordinate 4,987 downwards.
TGCAACGACCTCAGGCCGCGTAGCAGCCGTGCACCCGATGGCGCCGTCGCTTTATTTGCCGAGTGCGTGCACCCCTGTCGGATGGCGGCGCACACGCACCAGCCATCCCCCCATCCACCGCCGCTGCGCTTGCGAGCCCTCGACATGAGCGGCGCAAGCCACGCGGCGCTCCCGCCGGCCTGCTCCTGCCCGCCCAAAACCGAGCACCGCATGCGCGTGTCGTCGCACCGGCCAACGCAGCTGCAGAGTACCGCAGCCTGCGCTCCTGCCCGGCGCCTCCCCACAGCAAGCCCGTATGCACTGCGGTGTCGCCTCCTCCTCCCGCCAACACGCACGCGCCCCCACAACCGCAACCGCGACAGCGCCCCACCAGCCTGCGAGCCCCAGCCCATGAACCCCACCGGCACCCGGAGCGGCCCCATCACAGCCAGCCAGGCCCGCACCGGCCCCACAGACACGGCCAGGCCGGCGCCCCCACCTGGCCTGCATCCGAGCAAAACCGCCACCTGCCAACCCACAGCATCATCTTACCCGCCGAGCACACCCCGGATGCAGTCGCGACATCTTTTGTCATCGTCGTCGCGTGCCGCGGCATGGCAGCTTCCTTGCATTCCCCTTGCTTCGTTCCTTGCACCAACCTACCCAATCCAACCCAACCCACCCATACCGCCACCTTCCTCCCTGCCTACCGGGGCCGGAATGACCCTGGCACGCTCCCGCGCGCCCCCATCGCCGCCCGAACCGCCGCCATGCTCACACCTGACATCGCCTTTGGCGGCGCCTCCTCGGCGCCCGTCGCGCCCGGCGGCAGCACGGATCCGCCCCAACCGTCCGGTCCCAGCGCATCCTCCACCACCATGCTGCCTCCCACGCGCGCGCCGATGCCGTCGTCCGAGCTGAGGGGGGCGGCGCCGCCGCCGCCCCTGGGGCTGAGCGGCAGCAGCTCCTCCGCCGGCATCTCCGCGAGCCGGCGATTGCGCTGCCGCCGCGCCGCCGCCGGGCTGCCCGGCGGCTCCGTCGCCGCCGAGGAAGACGAGGCAGACACGGGGCACATGGACGGCGGGATCGCCGCCAGGCGCGGCGACAGCGGGCTGCGTCCCGCTCCCGCCAGCGATCCGGAGGAGACGTCGGGCAGCGCCAGCGGCGGCGCCACGGACCAGGCCGGGGAGCCGGTGCTCTGGCGGCGGCCGCGGGCCGCCGCCGCCGCCGCGACGGCGGCGGCCGACGCCGGCGCCGCCGGGTGGACACATACGGTGGTCGACGACGGCAGCAGCGGCAGCGGCTCGGAGGCAACGGCGGTGCGCGCGCTCAGCGGCTGCTGCTGCGCCGCCGCCGCTGCAGCGCCCCACACGCGCGACGCGCCGGCGGTGCCGTCATAGCTGACCGTGGCGTCGCAGTTGGCGCCGCTGCCGCCGGGCAGGCAGCCGGCCAGCGGCAGCAGCAGCGACGTCGACGGCTGCCGGCGGCCGTACGACTGCTGCGGCCGGGCGCTCTCGGCGCCGGCGCCCATGGCCGCCGCGGCGGGTGGCACCGGGTACATGGGGCCCCTGCCCTCCAGCTGCAGGCTGGCGCGGGGCGCCCTGCCGGCCGCGACGGCGTCGGGGTTGGGGCTGGCGCAGCCGCTGCTGCCGCACTCGCTGTACAAGTCGTACTCGGCGCACTGGCGGCGGCTGCGGCCCGTCGCGATCGGCGCCGGCGGCAGCACCGCCAGGTGCGCCACCGCGGAGGCCACGACCGCCGGCGACGGCGGCAGCGACAAGACCGAGGCGCAGCTCGCCTCCTGCAGCAGGTCCGGCAGCAGCTGCTGCGGCGCGGAGCTGCGAGTGGCGGTCCGCGCCGCCGTCGGCGCAGGGGCTGCCGCCGGCCGGCCCGCGGCGCCATCAGGCCCAAGCCGCGACGGCACATGGCCGCCGCCGCTGCCGCCACCGCCAGCTGCAGCGCCGCTGCCGCCGCGGGCTTGATAGTGCGGTAGCGCGTAAGCTGCCGGCGCCGCGCGCTGCGCCGCCACCGTCGCCGCCGCCGCCGCGACCAGCCCTCCCTCCGCCACGTCAGCGCCGCCGCCGTCCACTGCCGCACGGCGCCCGCGGTCGGGCTCTCCGTACTCGTCGAGCGCGTCCAGCGGCGACGTGCGGCCGCTGTACTCGTGTACGGCGCAGCGACTGCGTACGGAAGCGGCCGAGTCGCCGCGCGCGGGCCTGCCGCCAATCGTGGCGTTGGCGCCGCTGGCGCCCCAGGCCGCCGTTGCCATGCGTGCCGGGCTCGGCTCGGCCGCGGCCTGCCGTGCCGCGGCCGACGCAGGGGCCACGATTCGCGGCGGCTGTGGCGGTGGCTGAGGCTGCGGCCGCGGCGCGGTCGCCGCCGGGCTGGCCTTCTTGGCGCCGCCGCCGCCGCCGCCACGCGGCGACGCCGGCGCCGGCTCGGCGCCGCCGCCGACAGCCCGGCTCGCGGCCCGGGCCATGCCCACCGTCACAGGCTGCGGCGGCGGCGGCGGCGCCTGCTGCGGCGGCGGGGGCTTGGCGGCAACGTGGCGTGGCTGCGGCGCCCGGTCCTCCTGGCCCTTGACTGGCGCGTGCCCCGCCGCCACGGCCAGGGTTGCGGAGGTCACTAGCGGGCCGGCGGGCCTGCTGTTGTTGCCGCGGCGCCAGCCGGCTGAGTCGGGCCGGGTGCCTGCGGGCGGCGGCGGCGCATGCGTGTGGTTGCTTGGGGCTCAGCCGGTCGCACACGTTGGGGCCTGCCTATTGGCCGCACTGGAGCAGCGCAATGCAATCCACACCCGACGTGCTGACGCCCGCTGCCCGCCTCCCTTGCCTCCACCCAGTAGCAGCAGCCGGCGCCATGCCCCGGCACTCCCAACGCACCTCTGGCGCTGCGCGGCCCGCTGACGGGCTCTCCGTCGGACGCCTCGCTCTCCTCGCCCTCGAGGTCCTCCACCATCATGGCCACGAACTCGTCGTAGTCGATGCGGCCGTCGCTGTTGCGGTCGAAGCGCGTCAGCAGAGACTGCGGGGTGGGGCGTGGCGAGGCGTGATGCGGTGCAGCGCGGGGTGCAGCAGTGCGGCCGCCCGCGTTGCGGCCGAAGCGCGTGAGCCGCGACGACGGGGAGGAGGGATGGGACGAGGCGTGATGCGGCATGCAGGGCATCCAAAACTCACCGCGACGTCAGGCCCCTTGCCCGAGGGGTGGTGCGCGGCCAGCGCCGCCCGCAGCTCGTCCACGGTAATGAAGCCGCTGCCGTCGGCGTCAAAGTGCGCGAACGCCGCCGCCAGCGGGTTCAGACTGCCGCCCGCCGACACCAGCCGCGGCGGGCCGCCGCCGCGCGAGGGCGGCGGCTGCGCACCGCTGGCGCCGGCCAGCATGGCGGCGGTGGGGCGCGGGCCGGTCTGGGAATGGCGGCGGATGGTGGCGTCCGACAGGGCGGCGCCCAGGAACTCGGCCTCGTCCAAGCAGCCGTCGCCGTTGCAGTCCGACCTGCGCGCGGTTGGTCATGTCAGCCGGCGATGCTGGGCTGTAGCGCCAGCTGCTGCCCCGTCCCCGTGCCCTGACCTAGCCGCGCCGCTGCCAACCTGCGCCGCCGCCCAGCACCCGGCCCCCTCCCCGGCGGCCCCGCCCTCCGCCCCACCGTGCCAGCAGCTCCGCCAGCTGGTCCTCGCTCAGCGCGCTGCCGCCCAGCCCGCCGCCCAGCGTCAGCTGCTGCCGCGACAGCCCGTCCTGTGGGGCGAGGGCGGCCGGGGGCAGGCAGGCAGGCGCGCACCGCTGGTGAGCGGCCGGCTGGCTGGCAACGTCAGGACGCAGCGCGCGGGCTCGTGCCGGGGCCCGGCAGCACAGGGCCGCCTGCTCTCGCGGGCGGGCCGCCTTGCAGCCCCATGGAGCCCCCCGCCCGCTGTGGCGTTCGCGTCGTTGCGGTCACTGGGTTGCCCCTTCGCAAGGCGGCGCACCCTGTTGCCGAGTGTTTGCATCCCCGCCCGCTGCCGCCCGCTCCCAGCGCGCGCACCCGCAGCTCCTCGATGCTCAGCTTGCCGTCGCCGTCCGCATCCAGCGCCCGGAACTGCGCCACCAGGCCCGCCACCTGTTGGTGGGGCGGGCGCGTACGAAGCAGGATGGGCGAGGGAGGGAACTTCATGGTAGAGAACAGACACGGAAAGTGGAAAGCCCCGGGGGCGAGCATACGGGCGTGCGCCGGCAGCAGCCAAGGCGGCCATGCCCCCCAGGATGGCGCCTCCCTGGCTCCCACAGCGCTCCGCTCAGCGGGCTGCGCTTCTGTGGCCCCTCCGCATGCTGCTGCTGCTGCCCCGCGACCACCGCACAGCCCCGCCGCCTCACCTCCTCGCGCCGCACCCGCCCCTCCTCCTACCTCTGCCGCCAGCGCGCCCCACCTCCCCTTCTCTTCCCCTGGCAGCCAGCCCAGCCCAACCCCCACCCCGCCGCCGCCTCACCTCCTCGCGCCGCACCAGCCCAGCCATCACGCGGCGAGCCTCCTTCTTGAACTGCAGCGGCAGCGGGCACGGGACCAGCGTGAGGTACGCGTAGACCTACTGCCGCGCAGCTGCCACCGCTGGCTCCTTCCGGTCCCTTCCCTTCCCTGCTCTTCCGTCCCCAACCCCATCCACATCCCCGTCCGCGTCCACGACCCCACGGCCCTCGGCGCCAGCTCACGGCCTCACCGAGTTCATGCGCGCGAACTTCTTCATGCGGTCGCCCACCACGCCCGGCAGCGGCGCGCTGGGCGCGGTGCACTTGTCGCCGGTGCGGCCCAGCCAGGGCATAGACAGCAGCTGCTCGGCGGTGGCCCTGCGCGGGTAGGGGCGGGCGGGGGCGGCGTGTTGGCGTGCCCCTACATGTGTCCCGACGACGCTGCGCCATACTGTGCGGGCGGCACGGAGCCGTGCGCGCCCGTCCCCGTCCCCGTCCCGGTCCCCGTCCCCGTCCCGGTCCCCGTCCCCGTCCCCGTCCCCGTCCCCGTCCCCGTCCCCGTCCCCGTCCCCGTCCC
>BDDC01002742.1:0-10723 GCA_001662425.1 Chlamydomonas sphaeroides | reverse complement strand
GCAGGGAGGGCAGGGAGGGCAGGGAGGGCAGGGAGGGCAGGGAGGGCAGGGAGGGCAGGGAGGGCAGGAGGGCAGGGAGGGCAGGGAGGGAGGATGAGGGGTGCCATTTGGGGTAGCCTACATCCACCTGGCAGCCACAGCGCACCACGCCGCGGCCACGGCCGTACCCCGTGGCGCCCTTGCGACCGTACGAGGAGGCACGGAAGGCCCGTGGCGGCCGCCTCGCAGCCCATGCCCCGCCCCACCTGCGAGAACACCGCAAAGGCCTCCACCACGGGGCCCGCCAGCTGACTAGCCAGGCTGCCGGGACCGCCCAGCGGCCCGCCGCCGCCGCCGCCGCGGCCCGACGACGACGACGACGACAACGGCGGCGACGGCGGCGGAGCTGAGACAGGAACCTGGCTAGCAGCGGCGGCGGTGGCGCCGAGCATGCCGGAGCCGCCGGCTGCCGCCTCCGTCAGCTGGTGCGCCGCCAAGCCGAGGAGGGCCTGCGGGGGGTGGGACAGCGCGCGGGCAGGGGTTGGGCTGACGTTGCTGGCCAGGCGTTGCCGGTACTAGGAACAAGCCCACACGGGCCATCCCCCGGCCTGCTTCCCTCCATTCCCCACCCCTCCCTGCCCTACACGAACCCCGATGTCCCCAACTCCCCTCCCCCCTGCACCCACCTGGCCCAGGAAGAAGCCCACGCGGGCAGTGTGGTAGGCCCAATAGGCGGCGGCCAGGGGGTCGGAGGCGGAGGGCGCCGAGGCGGGCGAGTAGCTGCGGGGCGAGGGCGGGGGCCAGGGCGAGGGCGGGCGCGAGGGGGGGGCGCGTGTTGCCAGGCAAGGTGGCTGCGCACCGCCAAGGGCAGCGGCGCACACCTCGAGCCCCGGCCAGGGGCCTCCGCCCACCCGCCCACCTGCGCGCGGCCTCCAGGGGGCCCAGGGCGGGGGTGTCGTCCAGGGGGCTGGAGGCGGCCTGCGGGGGTCGGACGAGCCCGTCCCTCTATGTGAACAACTGGGGATAATGATTGCTCGACGTATGAGCTGTCGCTGAAGCCGAAGCCGAAACCCGAAAGTACATTACAACTTCAAAGTCAGCACCCCAAACTTCAAAGTGCGTTTCGCAACGTGCAGAGAGTGATGAAACGGTATCATGTGTGGGCGGGGGTGGGGTTGGTGGAGGTGTGGGGTTGGAGGCGGCGCACGCTGACGGTTGGGAAGCGGTGCGGGGGCGGGGCAGGGACGACAGGCGGCTGGCGATGCGACGCCGGGGCCCTCTGAACCCTCCACTCGCCTGGAAGCCCTGCCAGAACGCGACGCTCTCGTGCAGGCGGAAGCGGGTCGCGTCCAGGTCAGCCACGCTGGGTTTGACCGCCCGCGGCTGCGGCTGCGGCTGCGGCTGAGGGGCCCGACCCGCGGGCGTCGTGGCGGCCCCAGAGCCGAGCGCGGCTGCGGCCGCGGTGTCTGCCGCCACCGCCGCGACGAGCCCGCCTCGAGGCGCCCTGCTGCTGCCTCTGCTGCGGCCCAGGCGAGCGCCACCGCAGCGGGGCGCAAGGCGGGCGCCGCAGCCGCAGCCGCGTCCGCGTGACGCGGGCGCTCCGGCGCGCGGGACCGGCGCTACGGTCGCCATGTGGCAGTAGGTCGCGGTGACAGGTGCAGCGATGATAGCGTGCCACCGGCTGCGGCGACCAATACCACCGTCTGGGGCGTTGCGGCGCATCGCGGGTCAACGCATGGGACGGCCCTGTGTGTGGGCCAGTCAGGCGCACGCCCTTGGAACGCGGCCACGTCGCGCAGGCGGCCTCGGAACGAAATGCAGCCCTGGCCGCCCAGCCCTCGCCGCAGCAGCCGCAGCAGCTCTCTTGCCAGGGCGACCGCGGCCCGGCCAGCGGGGCTGTGGGCCCGCGCTGCACGCTGCAGTGCCGCACCCAGCGGGCAGGGGGCGGGCGCGGGGGCGGCAACGGCCGCTCGCGCTGCGCGGTGGCCGAGGTGCTGCCACGCCGGCAGCCTTGGTCCGCTTGTGCAGTGTGGGGTTCCGCCGCCCCCTGCAGCCAACGCCAGCCCAGGGCCGAGCCCCGGCCGTCAGCGCCGCTCGTGCACACCTGCCGCCGCCCCGAGTCGGGGCCGGGCTCGAGGCTGGTGCGCCAGGGGCTGGGCCAGGCCAAGCTCCGCGCCACGGCGCTGCAGCCGCTGCAGCCCGCCCCACGCGCCTCACCGCCCCTCACTGCGCCGCCGTCGGCCAACGCTTTTGGCGTGCGCTGCAGCCCCTCCCTGTGCCCTCCACATACGTTTACCTGCCTCCCTCTGCCAAACAGCCGCAGCAGTTCGGACGGCAGCATAACCCCACCAAAGTACACCTTGTCATAGTCGAGTTCGTCATGTTGTCAGCTAGCATAGCTCCGGAATAAGTCAGGCGCCAGCCCACGCCATGGGCGCGCGGGTTTCCGGAGTATTCCAGCAAATTGGGGGCATCGCGCAAACTTGTACAACCCCATCCCACAGCGGCGTGTATCCAGCAAGATGTTCATAGGCTAGATAGACATCAACGCCGGGGTGACAGGCCCGCACGCATCTTGCGGCGCCGGCCAACATAAAAACAATCAAACCCCCTGCCAGCGCCTACGTCAGGGTGCGGCCTCTTGCTACCCCGCGCCGCCAGGTCCGCCTTCTGTCGGTGCTGAGGAGCGATCCAAGTCCTAGCTTCGCACCAGCCCCGACACCAGCCAGGGGAAGCCCCCGCACCGCTGCTCTAGGCCCCAAGCCCCGGCCACGCTGCGCCCGCAGCAGCGCCGGGCCCACGCCGCCAGCCCCCGCAGCAGCCACACCCCGCGCCACCGCTTCGGGCCAACGCCGGCTCGGCAGGAGCTAGGGCTCCAAACCCTAAGCCCAAGCCGAATCCGTCAGCAGCGCCATGGGGGCCGGTCCCAAGCAGCTAGCTTCATCAGCAGGCTGAAACCATAGGCAGCCTTGCGTCCGGGGCCAATGCCGGATCCGTCCGGGGCCAATGCCGGATCCGTCCGGGGCCAATGCCGGATCCGCCCGGGGCCTGTGCCGGCTCGGCATGGGCTGCGTTGGGCGCCACGCGCACCCTCACAGGCCCTGGGGCCGGGCACCCCACAGCCGCAGCCGCATCCCCACACGCCTCATTCCTCCTTGGCGCCGGCAGGCCGCGCCGCCGCCGCTCTCTGCCGCGCCTCCGCCGCCACCGCGCCCGCCGCGCCGCGCGCGTGCGCCTCCGCGGCCAGCAGGCAGCCCGCGATGGCGGCCACCGCCAGGCGCCCGAACAGCTCGTGCCGCTGGGCCTCGCTCCAGACCAGACCGCACAGCTTTGCGGCGGCCGACAGCGCCAGGATGGCGAGGCGCTGCACCACCACCCAGCCGCCCGCCGCCAGGTGCCGCACCGCCCACACCCGATGGGTTGCGTACCGCCCGGACCTGGCTGCGACCAGCGCCGCGACGCCGGTGGCCACAAACCAGAGCGTCAGCAGGCGCAGCCCCAGCCGGGTGGCTAGCAGGGTGTCGGACTCGTCGGGGGCGGTGGAGGCGGCTGTGAAGGAGGGCAAGGGGTGGCTGTGGGGGCTGCTGGGTGCGTAGGGCCCCGCCAGCAGGTCCCTCCGCTCGATGAGCGGCACTCCGGCGGCGATCAGCAGAGCCGCCGCCAGCAGCAGGCGGCCCGACATGAGGTGCAGGCGGGGCCGGGAGGCCCTCAGGCCTGGCAGCAGCTGCAGCGCGGCGCAGGCGCTCCACAGGCCGCTGGGCAGGATGTGGGTCAGCTGGGTGGGGGAGGGAGGGGAGGGGCAAGGGAGGAGGGCAGGTGAGGACGGCGGGACGGCACGTTGGCAGGAGGAGGGCATGTCCGGAACGACGAGATAGGGCGCATTCGGAGACGCCATGCGCTGCTCTTGGCAGCCCAGCCGGGGCTCGCTCGCACCTTGACGGCTGTGTGCGGCGCGTACTTGCTGAGCACGTCCCGGGGCGCGGGCACGTAGGGGTGTGCGGCGGCGCCCAGCATGCGGGCCTCGTGGCCGGGCAGCCAGCCGGCCCTGGTTCCGGGTGAGGGGTGCGGGAGGTGAGAGATAGCGCAGGAGGGCGAGGCGTTGGGCGGGCAGGGCGGAATGGGGTGGCAGGGCAGCTGCTTGGCGTGCGGGCGCGACGGGGGGAGGCAGCCATGGCCGGCCCCTGCCTCGGCCTGTCGCAGTCAATTCTCGATCCGGCGTACCCCCAAGAGGCGGGGTAGATGAGCACCCAGAAGGTCATGAAGGCGAAGATGGGAATGCATACCGCCGCGGCATCGGGGCGGCCGAGTATGGAGCGGGGGCCAGGACGGGTGGCGGGGGCGCCGACCGCGTCGCCAGAGCGCGCAACCACGTCACGAATAATGCCTTTTGGAGTCCTCGCACTAGTGACCATGGCTCGCTGGTGCAGGCGATTTGTTGGCTGGAAGTTCAGGAAATAGCTATGTGCGCAACCGTCCTGAACGCTCTTACAAAGTTGCTTTCAGCTTTTGCAAGGAATGGAGCATGTGAAGATTTGTAAGCTTACACGTCTGGGACGTTTCATAAGGGCGAAGGGAAGTATGGGCATGCCCCGCGTGCGGTGCATGCAAGGTTCTGCCCAGCGCGGCAAACTCGGGACCCCGGCACGTATTTTAACACAACCAACCTCTTACTCACTTCCTTAACATGTCTTGACGTTTACGAGCGCGGCCCGACCCGCGATGGCAGGCTCGCTTGCCCAGCTGCTGGCTGGGCTGCAGCAGCTGCAGTCAGCAGCCCAGCAGGTGCTCTGGAATCTAAGCGAGCCTCCGGACGGCTTGCTGTCGGGAGGCCTCGAGGAGCTCGAGAGCATCGTTCGCGCGAGGCCAGACCTCGTACCCGACCTCATAGCCTATGCCAGAGGCCGCATGTCTGGAGGGGAGGCATCTGGCTCACAAGCAGGGCAGGGCTCGGGTGGCGCGCAACAGGCGCCCATTCCCGTGCATGCTGCCGGCCTAGGCACAGCCGGAGGCCCCGCAGCAGCGCCGGCACCTCTCGGCGACGACACAGCCGCCAGCGACCGCGATGGCGCAGCTCTCCCACCTGTCCACGGTCACCGGGGCGGCAGCGGCGCGAGCGGGGTGGTGCCCACAGCCACAGCTGCACCCGCACCCGCACCCGCACCCGTCCCGCTGCCTCAATCCAGCGCCGGCCAGGAGCCTCTAGCTGCACGTACGGTGGTCCAGCAGCCCTCCCGGCCCGACACAGCCATGCCTGAGGAGGCCGCGGAGGCCGCGGAGGCGGAGAACTTGCAGCTGCACCTACATCCGGATCCGCATACGGAACCAGAACCGGAACTGCAATCATTCGGGGATCCGGATCTGGAGCTGGCCCCCAGCGCTGCTTCGGATCCGGCAGCGGCGGGGCCGCCGCCGGCTGGCGCCACCGGTGATCAAGGGCAGCCGCTTGACAGAGGTACGGCAGCAGCCGTGTCGGCCGCTGCGGCCGGGGCAGCCGCGGCGCCCGCACAGGTGGCCGCTGCCGCTGGTCCCCACGTCGCCATGGCGGAGGGCTCCGCAGCGGGTGCACGCGACGGCCCGGCCGGGGCGCGCGGCGGCCAGGGCGTGGGGCAAGGCGGCGCGGAGCTGCAGGCGGACGCAGCGGTCACCGAGGAGGAGAGCGAGGAGGAGAACGAGGAGGGCGAAGAGGATGACGACGAGGAGGAGGACGGCGTATGGTTCTATTACGGCAAGCCAGGGACGGGAGGCCGGGGTTGGGGTTCTTGAGACGCCTGCATCGGTACAGGAGGCAGGTGGCATGTGGCGATGTGGGTTGGGGCGCCGCGGGCCTGCGCGTCTCGACACACATCCCCCAGCACGCGCCTCCCCCGCCCCACCAACCCACCCAGGCCACCCTCTGGCCGCCGTCAGCACCAACTGGCCAGCCGCCAGGAGCCGGGCCGCGATGGAGGCGTGAGTGCAGCCACCGTGTCCTTTGGGCTTCCGGGGGCCCGGCCTCCGGAAGCCAAGCGTAGGGCGACAGGTGCTGCCGCATGCAACAGGGCCAGGGGCCGCGCAGGAGGCGTGAGCGCGGGGCCTCGGGGGCTCGGTCCGCGGCACTGGGGCGGTGCCCTCCCACCACTGCGGCGCAGCCTCCGTTGCCTTTTGGGTCCCGCCTTGAGTTGTGGCTCTGCCCCCCAGTCCCCCGGTCCTCCTGCCGCCCCTGCCGCCCCTGCCGCCCGCCCCCTCCTGCAGCTGGCGCAACGAGTACCGCTCCCGGGCGCGGCGGCGGCAGGTCGACGGCTCGCTGCGGCTAGTGCCCCGCCACAAGGGCACCCGGCGGTGAGGGGGCAGGCGGGGGCATGTGGGCGCGGCTGGGAGGGTCGGCTACGTTGGGGAGGCTGGTGGGGAGGCTGGTGGCTGCTGACCTCGCCGCCCCCCGACATCACCCTCCACGTCCTTCCCGTCCTCTCCCTGCTTCCCCTGCCAATGTGTGCATCCCTTTCTCCTCCCTCTCCTCCCTTCCCCTTGCCCTCCCCCCCCCCCAGCGAGCTGCTCAAGTTCTTTCTGACCAACACCGCGGGGCCGCTATCCGCGGACGGACCGCCGCAGCCGGGGCCGGGGCAGAAGGAGGGCGGCGAGCAGGATGCCCAGCAGCAGCAGGAGGGGCCCCGGGGTGGACCCCGGTCAGGCGCGGCCCGGCCGGGCGGCCCCGTGTTTGCCGATGACGGGCTGGACCAGGGGGCCGAGCTGGCGGAGGACCTGCGGCTGCGGCGGGAGCTGCAGCCCGATAGCGGCAGCGAGGTGCGGGGGAAGGCGGAGGGAGGGGAGGGGGAGGGAGGGGCGTGGGGGTTAGGGGTGTGGGAGGGTTAGGGGTGTGGGAGGGTTAGGGGCGTGGAGGCTTTGGGCGCTCGCACCCGTGCAATGGGATGGCTGGCCCCGATTCGGGAGCTAGGTGCGCAGGGGAGGGCGTGTGCGGCGGCAGTCAGGTGGCTGCCAGGGACCCCCAGGGCCCCGTGCTGCATGCGTCGGGCGCTGTGGCGGGCGGTGGCCGCCCCCTGGCTGGGCGTGGCCCCGCAAAGTGTGGCCGGCCCTCTGCAGGCCGGCGAGGACGAGGAGGGCGGCGAGGGCGAGGAGCCAGGCGTCGGCACGGCAGCCCCGCACGGAGATGCCGGGGCGTTGCCGGGGCCTGGCGGCGCGCTTCCAGCCACCGCCGCCGCGTCGGCGCACGCCAGCCGCCGTAAGCCCGCTAAGCCGGCCCGCATGGGCGCCATGGCGGGTGCCCCCGCGGGCGCAGGCGCTGTGCCCAGCGGCGGCGCGGCTGACGGCGGTGGCGGTGTCGCCCCGGCGGCGGCGGTGGCGGCGTCGGCGGCAGCTGCAAGCGGTGGCGGCGGCGGCGGTGGCGAGCAGCGGCGGCGGCAGCTGGCGGGCAAGCTGGAGGCGCTGCTGGTGGCGGTGGGGGCGGCGCGGGGCGAGGCGCCCGAGGCGTCGCGGCGGCTGGCGGGGGAGATGGCGGCGAGGCCAGGTGCGGTGCTGGTTGGGCATGAGGGGGTTGATAAAGGGCAATCCGTGCTGGGCCATCCGCCCTGCCCCTGGGTGGCTGACGAGGGCGGGGCCAGCTCGCCCATCTGAACGCGTGCGGCCCAGGCGTGCTCCTGCCTCAGCCGCGCCGCTGCCCAAGCCACCCTTACCCCTCGCCCTCTGCACCGCGGGGCCCCCGCAGGCGCCGCCGCCGCCCACCCGCTGGCGGAGGTGGAGCTGCGGTGGCTGGTGGAGTCGCTGCTGGCGGAGGTGGAGGGCCTGCGCCGGGAGTGGGCGCAGGGCAGAGAGCGGCTGGCGCTGCTGGTAAGGCGGCCTGTGACCCGGGGGGGCCTGGTGGGCGGTGGCGCTCGCTGGTGGGCAACGGGCCCGGCGTGGGGCCGCTGGGGTCTCATGCGCGTGGGGGAGGGGGCCCTCGGGACATGGCCACGTCTCCGCAGTGGGGCCATGGGGCTACGGGCGACGCGCCTCTCCTCCTCTCCTTCCCACCGCAGGCCCAGGCAGTGTCCCTGTGGGACAAGGCCCGCCAGCCCGTGGGCGCAGTGACCGCCGCCCTCGCGTCCCCGGCCCCTGCCGCCCCTGCCGCCGCCGCTGCCGCGGGAAGCTCCGCCGCTGGCGGCGCTAGTGGCGCGGGCATGGCTTACGCCGACGTGTGGGCCAGCCAGCTGGTGCATGTGCAGGAGCGGGTGGGGCGGCTGTGCAGGGAGGTGGCGGCGGCGCACAGCGGCGACGACGAGGAGGCCTTCCGGCGGCAGCAGCGCAAGTGAGCCAAGGGGGCGAGGGAGACTTCAGAGGCGCGGGCCGGTTGGCTTGTGGGGCGGGCTCCGGCGCGAGCCCACGGGGACGGCCGGCGTGGGGCCGTGCGCTTTGGGGGCTTTTGGTGTGTGGCGGCCACTTCAATTGGGCGCGGTGCTGGAGTGCGTGTGTTAGTCGTACACCTGCTCGCTCGTACAGCACTCATACGGCACCGTGCGAGCACTCCGTACCGGTACGGCAAACCCGCAGGTACGTGGACATGCTGGCCGAGTCCGTACACCAGGCGGAGGCGCTGCGGCTGCAGCTGGAGCTGGCGTCAGGTGCGGAGGGCAGGGACGCGGGGTGGGGGCGCCCCCGGGGGCGCCGGCGGGTGGTGGGAATCTCGCGTGTGCAGGGCGCTGCCAGTCGCACCTTGCATGCTGCCGGCGTGCTGTTCCCGCAGCTGCGGTGCCGCGCCACTGCCGAGCTTTTGACATAAGCGCGCTGCCCACCGCTGCTGCACCCATGGCGCCCAACGGTATCGGTGCTGGACTGCTGCTGGCTCGCGGCTGCAGGCACGCGCGAGCAGGCGGCGGCGGCGCAGCGGGCAGCGTTCCAGGAGCTCGCGTCGCTGCAGGCGCAGGGCCAGGCGCAGGCGCAGGGTCAGGAGCAGGCGCAAGGCCCGCAGCCGGAGGCGCGGCACCAGCGGCCGCGGGAGGCTGGGACGCAGCACGCCGGCGGCGCTAGCGCCGCGGCGGACGGCCGGCGCGGCGCGGCGGCGGCGCCAGACGCTGGCGGCGGCGGTGACAAGGGCGAGGAGGGCGAGGAGGGCGAGGAGGGCGAATCAGAGGATGGCAGCTATGAGTCAAGCTTCATCGACGACGAGGAGGCGGAGGAGGGCGGCGAGGACGTGCAGCAGCAGCAGCAGCAGCAGACCGACGGCATGGACTATGAGGATGCGGGTGGTGCCGCTGGTGAGGTTACGGGCACCACGGGCATGCGGGGAATCACCTCCGCAACATGTGTCGTCGTCCGCATTGACTCGCTGCTTTCCTTTCGGTTCCTGCCACCCCTGGGATCCTCGATCCGACGCACAGAGCCGGTTGGCCGCGAGCGTGCGCCTGCTGTCCGCAAGCCGCGTCGCGACGGCCAGGCCGCTGCAGCGCAGCCGCAGCAGCCGGCGGGCATCGTCGCTGCCGCAGCCGTTGGCGCTGCTAGCGACGACAGCTGCGGGGAGGACGCGGACGAGGAGGAGGGCGAGGGCGAGGACGAGGAGGACGAGGAGGACGAGGGCGCGGGGCGGCCCGGGCCCAACGCGGCGGTGGGGCTGGCGCCCAACGAGACGCAGGTGCTGCTGGGCTACCGAGGGCTGGAGCGGGAGCGGCAGCGGGAGCGCGAGCCCGGGCAGCGCCAGGAGGCGGAGCAGCAGGAGGCGGAGCGCGGCCCGGACAAGGCGCGCCAGCAGGGGCCGGATGCGGCGCAGGCGCGGGCAGAGGCGATGGAGCGGTCTCCAGCGCCAGAGGCGGCGGCGACGGCGGAGGCGGATGCAGAGACGCAGGCGCCGGCAGAGGCTACCGCCGGTGCCACCGCAGCGGCAGCGGCAGCTGCAGCGGCAGCGGCTGCCGGGAAAGGCAGCGCGCTCTGCGGCGGTGCGGGGGCTGCCGATGCAGCGGCCGCCGGCGGCGGAGGAGGCGCGGTCCCTGGCGGCGCCGATGGCCGCGGCAGGGCGAGTGCGGGCGGCGTCAGCTCGCCGCGCCGCGCCTTTGCGAGCGTGCGCGACCTGGGCCTGGTGGAGGAGCTGCAGGTCGGCGCGGTCATGGCGTGCCGAAAGCACTGAGCGAAGGCGCCGAGCGCGACACATGCGTGCATGCGAGCTCGCGCCTCGAAGGCAGCCGCGCCGCGCCACCAGACACCGGAGTAGTCTTGCTCCCAACGGCCGGTGGGGAGGCCGCTGATGCAGTGGGTTTGCCGTCTGGGTGACACGCTGCCCCCGCCCCTGGCGCCCCTGGTGCCAGGTTGACGCTGCCGTGGACGTGGTCCACCCGGCCGCTGCCGACGACGGCACCGCCGCGGCACCACCTGCAAAACTGCCGCCGCTGCTGGCGTGGCGCCCGGGCTGCAGCCTGCTGGCGGCAGGAGCGGCGGCGGCGGCGGCGGCGCCCGGGCCGCGGCGTGAGGGGCTGTGGACGGTGTCGGTGCCGGCGGCGCCGAGGGCGGCGCCCTCTGGCGGCAAGGACGGGGACGACGACGACGATGACGATGACGATGACGTGGAGGAGGTGGGCGGGGCCTTGTGGGGGGCCGGGGCGGTGGGGCCGCTGCCCACCCGCTAGCAAGGCGCGGCGCAAAAACACGGTGCCCTCCTTACCAAACCCCCTTTGCTCCTCCACGCACAATAGCATAGCGTGGCGTTGGGACTCAGTGCGCCCCCTGGGCTCAGCCCCCTGGCCCCCCTGGGCTCAGCCCCCTGGCCCCCCTGGGCTCAGCCCCCTGG
>BDDC01002741.1:0-10728 GCA_001662425.1 Chlamydomonas sphaeroides | reverse complement strand
CACCCCTTCCCTCCTTCCCCTCCGCCAGCCGCATCCTGGGCCTGGGCGACCTGGGGCTCAACGGCCTGGGCATTCCCGTGGGCAAGCTGGACCTGTACTGCGCGGGCGGAGGTGAGCGGAGGGAGGGGGGCTTGGCAAGCAGGCGGGGCGGGGGAAGGGCTGCGGGACAGCGGAGAGGCTCCGCCAGGACGTGTGCGTGCCTGCCCCTCGCGATCTGCCCGCACCTTGGTTCACCCTCCCCCCCCAGGCTTCTCCCCCAGCCACGTTCTGCCGGTGGTGGTGGACGTGGGCACCGATAACGAGGTGGGGGAGGGGGAGGGCTGCCGAGAAGCTTAGAAGATTGTTTTTGCAAGTCTATCATCTGTTTACGCTACACCTACAAGCCTACAAGCAGTGTTGAGCCTTTGTCAGATAGTCGGCAACCCCAGCAGTGGGGCCGTGGATGTGGGCACAGGGGCACAGGGGGCCAGGTGCGGCGGTTGGGTTGGGGTTGGCCGAGAAGCCGAGGGAGGGCGTGAGCATCTGCATTCCCTGGAGTGCAGCCTTCAAGGGAGGTCGGCAAACCCAGCTGTGGGATAATGCGCGTCGGCACACGGACGAACACGCGGGGCGGTGGCGGTGCAAGAGGCGGGCGCGCCAGTGCTGGGCCCTTCGTACGCCCTCCGTACGCTGTCGTCCGTACGCCATCTGCATGACCGCCGGCACCGCCCTGCCCGCCCCACCGCGCCCACCCCAAATCGCTCGCCTGGCGCCAGGCGCTGCGGTCGGACCCGCTGTACGCAGGGCTGCGGCGGCCCCGGCTGAGGGGTCCGCCGTACTTCGACGTACTGGACGAGGTGCGGCGGGGTGGGGGACAAGGGGGGAGCGGGGAAGGGGCCAAGGGGGAGCAGGCCAGGGTTTCGGTGCCTGTTACGGACACATCGTGCGGCTGCCTCCCGGGTACGGCATCATCCTGCAAGGGGGTGTGGTGGGGCGGGAGGCTGGGAAGGGACGGGCAGGGCGGGGCGGTGCGGCTGCTTGCCCGCCAGTGAGGGACGTGGCGGCGGGAGGGGGAACGGGATAGGCAGGACCAAGAAGAGGCTCGGGGTCGTGCCCACCAGCGCGCGCTGCCCGGCCCCCCGCCCGCCTATGCTCCCACCTCCGCCTTTCCTTCCCCTCCCCCACGGTGGCGGGCGTGGGGACTCTGTCCCACACACGGCCTGCCCTCCTTCATTACACGACGCGGGCTCTGCACGTGTCGTAACCATTTCTATTTCTATTTCCCTTCCCCCCACACACCCAGGTGGTGACGGCGCTCATGGCCCGCTGGCCGCAAGCGGTGCTGCAGTTTGAGGACTTCTCCAAGGACCACGCGGCGCCGCTGCTGGAGCGCTACCGCCGGCACCACTGCGTCTTCAACGACGACATCCAGGTGCACGGCACGGCTCTGCATACATCGCCACGACCCGTGCTACCAGCTACCAAACAGGGTGACGCCTGCCAGCCACGGCGCTCATCAGAAAGAGCCCTGTCAGGCGACATCGCCGGGCGGCCCACTCCGCTTGCTCGTCCCGCGGCGGCCTCCCGAGACCGCCCCCACCCTACCCTACCTGTCCCTCGACGGCCCTTCACCCATCCCGTGCCAGGGCACCGCCGCCGTGGCCCTGGCCGGCCTGTACGGCGCGCTGAGGGTCATGGGACTGCCTGCGGCGGCGCTGGCGGAGCAGCGCGTGGTGGTGGCGGGCGCGGGCTCGGCGGGGGTGGGCGTCACCCGCATGCTGGCGGCGGGTACGTGCCGCGAGGGAACCCCACCGATGCTCCCTGCCCTGTGCGGCCTGTTGAAGCTCCTACGGGTATCGCAACTCTGATACAGTTGCAGAAGGTGTATGATGTTGTGCCGGCAGCTCGCGCGCCGCTAGCAGGTCGCGCTGCGGGCCCCCAGGCCCCCCATCGCACGTCCTCGCTGCTTCGCCCCTGCATATGGCCCCACGCCCGACCGCCCCCTGCCTCGCCTCGCTCCTTTGCCCTCTCCGTCCCTCTCTGCCCCCGGCGGGCCATGCAGCGATGGTCAAGCACGGCCTCACGCCGCAGCAGGCGGCTGCCCGCTTCTGGCTACTGGACAGCCGCGGGTTGGTCACCACACGGCGGACGGAGCTGCAGGTGGGCAGCGGGCGGTGGGGGAAAGAAGGTGGAGCAGGGGGCCCGCCCGTGCCCGTATCTTGTTATGATCCCACCGATACGCCGACGGTTCAAGTGGATGGACTCAATCGACACCAACGACGATTAGGTACGAGGGCATCGCCGATGGCCTGTCCAGGCGCTGCGGCGCTTGCTTGTTGTTGCTGGCCTCACCGCCCACGCAAGGACCCGCGTTGTTTCGACGCCCGGCGTGAGCCACCTCCCCTCCGCACCCTGCTATAACCTCGCCCTCCCTGCCCCTCACCCCTCGCCCCCTCGCCCCCTCGCCCCCTCGCGCCCCGCGATAGCCCCACGTGCTGCCCTTTGCGCGGCCCGAGGAGGCCGACGACCGGCTGGGCCTCGAGCAGGTTGCGGCCAAGGCAAGCGGGGACAGCAGGGGAGCACCTGGGGGAGGGGCATAATGAGGCAAAGCGCTTGTGGGCGCCCCTCCTCGTGGCGCCCCCGCCCCCCACGCTGCCCTCCATCCCCCCAGGCCCAGCCCACCATCCTGTTGGGCCTGTCGGGCGCCGGCCGCATCTTCACACAGCCCGTGCTGCAGGCGGTGGATGCCGCAGCGCAGGTGCGCACCGGTGGTCTCGTGCCGTGCTGAGCTATGCTTGCCGTGCTATGCGTGCCGTGCTGAGCTGTGCTTGCCGTGCTATGCGTGCCGTGATGTGCACGCCGTGCCCCATTTCGTAGAGCGTGGACCCCGTGGGCGTGGTGTACCCACCAGCTCATGCATCCCACCCCCGGAGCCCCATGAACGACTGCTGCCCGCCGGCCTCGCCCTCCACGCACTCCTCCCAATGCCTCTCCCAAGCTCGCAGCAAGCGCACTGCCGCCCCTGACCATGTCCCGCGTTAGGCGGCTTAGCCTAGCGCCTATCTCCTGCACAGGCCTTATGCCCGTGCGTCACATCCACATATCCCCTCGGTCAGGTCCCCGTAGTCTTGTCCATGGGCAACCTTGGAGGCTGTGGCCAACACCCGCATTTCTTTGTGGCCCCCTGCGCACAGGCCCGCGGGCAGCGCCCCGTCATCTTCGCCATGAGCAACCCCACACACCGCATGGAGGTCACCGCGGAGCAGGCGCAGCAGTGGACGGGAGGCAGGGCGCTGTTTGCGGGGGGCAGCCCGCAGCCGCCGCTGCCGCCGCCCGGCGGAGGCCCCGGCAGCAGCCGGCGCGTGGCCCAAGCCAACAACATGTACCTGTTCCCTGGTGCGTTTCTTTAGAGGGTTCCCGGGTGGGTTCCAGGGTAGGCGCTTTCTTATCCTATGATCGGGGGGCTGGGCGGCGGGCTGGCTGTGGCGAGCTGGTTCCAGTGAGGGGCAGCTGGGCGGGTCGGGGACTGGATCCGGCCGCATGTGTGCCCCTTTCTGCGGCTTTGCCGTCGCCCCAGAACATACCTGCGTACCCTGCCCGCCCCAACCGCCCTCCCCCTGCCCCTACCCCCACACAGGCATCGCGCTGGGCGGCTGGCTCGGCCGCAGCGGCTCCATCAGCGACGGCCAGCTGATGGCGGTGGCGGAGGCGCTGCCGGCCATGATCTCCGAGGAGGACCTGGGGCTGGGTGCGTGACGAGGGAGGCAGGGTGGGCGGGCTACGGGAGGGACGACGGGGCGCCGACACGTCCTCCACCCCTTCCCCGCTATGCGACCGGCCGCCCCCTCCTCCCACCCATGCAGGCCTGGTCTACCCCCGCCTCACGGACATCCGCGCCATCAGCGCCAGGGTGGCGGCGGCCATGTGCACCGCAGCGCACGCGGAGGGCCGCCTGACGGGGCCCGCGCTGGCGGCGCTGCTCAGCGGCACCGCCAGCGGCGGCGGCGGCGGCACCAGCGACGGCTCCAGCCCCGCACCGCCGGCCGCTGCGGCCGCTGCAGCGCCGGAGCAGATGGAGCAGGGTGGAGCGGCCGCGGCGGCGGCGGCGGCGGCTGCCGCCGCGGCCGCGTTCCCGCCTGCGGGCGCCGGCGCGGGGGCGGACCCGGAGCGGCACCCGACGGCGGCGGCGGCGAGTGGCAGCGGGGACGGCGGCGTTGGGCTGCCGTCGGGAGGCGGCAGTGCGGCCTGCGGCGGTCGGCTGAACGAGGGCGCGCTGCTGGACTTTGTGGTGCGTAGCATGTACTGGCCGCAGTACCAGAGCACTGTGCACGTGGCGCCGGGGCGGCAGCGCTGAGGGGGGGGAGGGCGGGAGGGGAGGCGGGCAGGGAAAGGCGAGGGCAGGAGGGCAGAGGGCAGGAGGGTAGCGGAGGCGGCCTGCGCTGCGGTGGAAGGGAGGCGTGTGGTGGGTGGGCGGCGGTGACGGGGAGCAGGAGCTGGGGCCTGGGGGCTGGGGCCTGGCGGGCTGCTGCGGCAGGAAGGCCAGCAGGGCCGGGCAGGGCGCCTGGCGGCCGAACGCTGGCCGGGAGGAAGCGGGCGGGGGGCCGACCGGCGGTTGACACGCAGGTGGCCACGCAATCCCCCCAAGTGCAGCGGTGTGATGTTTGTTATGTTCGTTGTGTTTGTTACAGTTGTTATGGTTGTTATGGTTGTCGTGGTTGTCACGTAGCCATATATGCCTCTCGGTTGGAGAATTGTTAGCAGGCCCCCAGCCACGGCCCGGATCAAGGGCGTTCTGCGCCGGCCAGGCCGGGGCAAGGCCATGCCCATGTTACACGCAGAGGGTGCACAGGGCCTGGCCATTCCGGCACCAAACCTGCACCGCCCACCCGTGCCCCGGTCCCGGGGATACAGGCTGCAAAGTCGCCACCCACACACACACCCGCCTGCAACGCCCTGCTGTGCACAGTCGCCACCCATCCACCCGCCCGCAACGCCCGTCAACTCTGGCCCCTGCGGCACTCATGCATCGTCATGTCGCGAGCGGTGTGTGTACCAGCGTCCGCCGGCGGTCAGCCGTCACGTCGCCTTGGGACTGACCCAACCCAATTCTCCTCCGACGTCCCACCTCCTTTGCTTCCCAAGCCCTGAACTCCACCGACCCAACACAGTCTTACGTCTCACCCACGTACCAGGGGGGGTCTCGTACGTCGTACCCGTCACGCACCATGCCGCAGCAACAGCGAACCGCATGCCCCGCCACCGGCAGCTGCGCGCAGCTCCGCAGCAGGAAGTGCCCCCCCCTCGGGCACAACCCCATTATGACACCCGTCCGCACGTCTCCTCCTATCCATCAGCATCACCAGGCCCTCACGCCATCGCCGCCAGCTGCTGCCGGCCCGGCTCAGCCGTTGCGCCGCCGGGCGCTGCGGCCTCCCCCGCTGCCGTCGCCGCCGCCGCCGCCGGCTGCTGCTGTGCCGCCGGGGTGGCCTGCTCCTCCTCCGCCAGCTCCTCCAGCGCCGCCGCCAGGGAGGAGCTGGTGGCCAGCGCCGTGGCGTCGTCGACCTAGCGTGGGGTGGGTCACGAGGACAAGCAAGGGCAGCAGGCGCAACAAGGGCCGGGGCAGCAGCGGATGACGTCAGCGCCGTGGCGTCAGGGGCGTGGGGTCAGGGCCGTGGCGTCGCCGGCCTCGTGGGCAGGAGCGTGATGCGTCATGGAAACCGTGGACGAAGAGACCGGCACGACGACGAACGCTTGCTTGCCCGGCGCGGCCTGCAAGCCGCCTGGCGCGCTCGACTACTCCGCGGGATGCGGCGGTGGGAGGACGGGGCAAAGATAGCGGCACACGAGCGCACGCGCGGAGCCCCGGGTCAGCACGAGGGGCCCCGAGGGGCCCCGAGGCGACCGCACACTCGAGCACCAGTGCCAGTGGCCCCAGTGCAGGGGGCAGCGGTCACGAGGCGCGGCAGCGAGGGGACTGGGTAGGGCAGGGAGTGGCCAGCAAGCGCCCAGCCAACGAGGCGACCCTTGGCGTTGCATCCCACACCTCCCTCGCGGCGCGCCAGCCATGCCAGCTGGCTGGCCGCCCCTCCCCTGCCTCCCCCGCCGTACGTACGCAGCCCACCTGCTGGCTGCCGTACAGCCGCCGCAGGTCCCGTACGTCCCGTAGCAGACCCGACGAGCGCTCCAGGCGCCGCAGCGCGGACCGCAGCCGCGCCAGCAGCCTGCGGGGTGGAGGGAGGGCTGCGGCTTGACGACATGACGAGCCACGGCACGGCACGGCTCGAACGCGCGCGAGCGGCGGCAGCGGTCGCAGGATTGAAGGTACAGGTTCTTGATTTCGACTGTTGTTAGCGGTGCACGGGGGAGTGCGCGTCCGCCCTCCCCGCCCAGCCCAGCCCTGAGGCCACCCCCACCCAGTCCTTTCCCTGTCCTCGCCGTCGTCCCTGTCCCTGTCCCTCCACCCCCCACACACGCACGTGCCCATCTCCGCGTCCTGCTCCGCCAGCAGCTGCCCCAGGCTGGCGGCGCTGGTGCCGCTGCGCTCCGCCGCCGCCTCCAGCCGGGCCACCGCCGAGGCCAGCAGCGCGGCGTGGGAGTAATCCTGGGGGCGGCGGGAGCGCGAGGAGGAGAGCACGAGGGGCAGGCAGTGCCCCGGGGGCTCGTGATCGGCGGCTGGCGGGCCCAAGCGTGAACTGACTTCACGCGACCTGCATATGCGGTCCAACGCCCCAATGCGCCTCAAGGCGCCAGCCCGCCAACTCTGCTCCCCACCGGCCGCCGCCCCGCTCCTCTCCCCCGCCTGTTGCCGACGCGTTCGTAACACCAAACATACACCCCCCCGCCTGTTCCGCCATGGCACGAACCCAAGCCCTTTCTCCCCTTCTTCCCCACCTGCATCTGCTCCGCCATGGCCAGCTGCGCCCGCAGCAGCCCCAGCTCCGAGCCCGAGGCACGCGCCAGAGAGTCGGCCCGACCCAGCGAGGCCGCCAGCGAGGCCGCGTCCTCGAGCACCAGCCGGCAGGCGGCGCTGGGGTGGGGTTGGGGGCAGGCGGAGACGGGAGGGGACGGGATGTCGAGCACAAATTCGGATGGGAGAGCAGGAGGTGCGCTAGCCGGGCGGCTGCGCTGCAGGGCCATGGGGGCGGGGGCAGGGCCGTGATGGGAGCGATGATATGTTAACAAGCAAGGCACAGTGTTGTTGTCCCGCCGTCGGGTACCCACCAGCTGTACCCACCACGCAGGAGGGACCCAAGTGCCTCCTTCGGCGATGGGCCCTGGCCCCTTCATCCACGCCAGGGGCGATCCCAAGGGCGACCCCCCGGCGTCCACTTGTTATAAGTAGTATCGTACCCACCGCGCCTCCGCCAGCGCCGCCTCGGAGCGGCGCTGCCCCGCCTCGGCCGCCTCCGCCAGCAGCCGCAGCTCGCGGCGCACCTCCCACGACTGGGCGTGTCGCGACAGGGCCTGGCGGCGGCGAAGGGTGGGAGAGGGTGGGGGCGGGGGCCAAAGGCACCCAGATTGCATGCGTAGCCACCGACGCAGCGCAAGTGCCGCCGTGTACGTGCGCCGTGCACGTGTGCCGTGTACGCGCGCCGTGCTCTGATCGTCCCCGTCCCTGCTTCTTCGGGGGTTCATATCGCTCACCTCCCCCAGGCTCTCCCTGGCCTGCGTGGCCGCCTCGATGCGTGCCTGCGCGGTGGGGAAGGGAGAGGGGCCGGGTCGTTCGGGGTGCAGGCGCTGGGTGTGCGCCCATTCACGCAGTCGGACGCGCGCACCTGCGCGAGAACGTCGCGCCTTGGGGCCCTTTGCCAACCGGGCCCTTTGCTTGCCCGAGCAAAGCCCCCACCTGCAGCTGCCGCAGCTGCCCAAGGCAGGGTCAAGCGCACCCCGCACCGGTGTGTCTACACATGTCGTACGTGCATGCACGTGACCTGCGAGTACCTCAGGCACCGACCCGGGCCTCCCTTGCCTGCCCACCTGCAGCTGCCCCAGCTCCGCCTGCAGGCGGCCGATGGTGGCCTCCGCAGCGCTGGCGAGCGAGGACAGCTCGCCGCTCATCTCCATCAGCCCCGCGGCCTGAGGCGGAGCAGGCACGGCAGCGGAGCGAGGCGAAGGCGGAGAGGACGGGGGCGGAGGGCGGTGGCGAGGCACGGGGCGTGGGGGAATGTATAAGGATGTAGGTCATACGACGGGCCACATAATGGTGCCTCGTTGGCCGCACCTGCCGCTGCCGCACCGCCGCCTCCACCGCCGCCAGCGCGTCCGCCGTGTCCTGCGCCTCGCGCGCCCGCGCCTCCAGCGCCGTACAGCGCTGGCCCAGCTCGTCCATGCGGCTGCGTACGGCAGCGGCGGTGTCGTACTGCCCGGCGGCCACGGCGGCTCGGCGCTGGTCGTCCAGGGCGGCATGCTCGGCCCTGCGGGGGAGAGGGCAGGGCAGGGGAGGGCAGGGCAGGGGCGCCCCTGCGTGGGCTTGACGTATATATGGGGGCCCGACGAGGGCCCGGCGCTGGTGGCGGTTGCAGCGCCGGACGAGGCGCACGCTGCTGGCAGGGTATGTAGCGGGGTAGCGGGGTCCCAGGGTAGCGGGGTGGCAGGGTAGCAGGGTCAGCGCTCTGGAAGGTGGGTCGTATATTTGCCGCTCACCGCGCCTCCGCCAGCTCGCCCCGCAGCGCCTCCGCCGCCTGAGCCGCCTTGGCCGCGGCCTGCAGCGGTCGGCGCACCAGCGAGGGACCCACCACCAGCTGCTGTCAGGCGGCGCGGCTGCTGCTGCACTCTCGGCGCATGCACCCGAGGGGCTGCGTAAGCGCTGGCACCCTCCGTGCCCCTGGCCTGCTGCTCCCAAATAAACGCCACTCCCCACCTGGGCATTGGACGCAAGGTCACGACCCGCGGCGGTGGAGTGTGAGGACAGCACCTGGTCCAGGAGCGATGCAGTAGGTCGTCCTGTCGTCAGGACCCCGTCATGCCGGCCACATCCCGCCGGCATGTCGACACAAAGTGCGGGGCCGCCACGGGCGCTCCCCTGACGGGCCCTGACCCCCATTGCGACCAAACCTGCCACAGCGATCTAGCACCCGATCCTTGCTTGCCGCATCGGTCAGGCGCGCGTGTGCGGCTCGCAAGCGTCCACCCCAGCCCTGCCCCCTGGTCCCCATGCCCATGGAGCCCCAGCCCCTCACCGCCATCACGGGTTGCAGCAGCGGCCCCACGCTGCAGGACGCCAGGTCCGTGGCCGGCGGCGGCGGCGGCCCCGGCGGCCCCGGCGGCTGCGCCGCCGTCGTCCCCGCCGCCACTGGCGGCGGCGCTTCCCCGACCACCGGCTTCCGGCCCACGGCGCGCCCCCCGTGGTCATGCACGAACGGGCACTCGGCGCCGGCGATGGGGCAGCCAGCGTCGGCCGTGGCTTCGGCGGCGGCGCCGCCGCCAACCTCCGCGTCGCCGAAAGTGTACGGCAGCGGGTACTCCAGGTCCGCCGCGGCGCCGTCGCCCGCCCCAGCGGGCGGCGGCGGCACGGAGATGGTCATGTCGGGGTACGGCAGGCGCTCGCCGGCGGCGGGCGCCAGGGTGACATCGGATGGGCTGACGTGGCGCAGGGCCTCGTCCTGCACGGCAAGACGGGCGGTGCGGGGCGGCGGGGGTCACAGCGGGAGCGAGGGTAGCGAGGCTGCTGGACAGGGCAGGGGGCTGGCGAGGTTGGAAGGGTACCAAGGCAGGAGGTTGCACAGGTCCGGACAGTGAGGCTCTTGGCCCACTGCGCTGCCGCATGGCAGTCTCCCACACGGCGCAGTTGCCGGTGGGCGCGGGTGCAGGCTGGCGGCGTCGCAGCGGTGCCACTGCCGCCCAGGGCCTTGCCGCCCAGGAGCCGTCCGCATCCCCAGCAGCCTCGGGCAGGCTAGAGCGGCGAGGCGCACCGCCCCACAGCCCGGCAGC
The DNA here is from genome assembly GCA_001662425.1 of Chlamydomonas sphaeroides. Taxonomy (NCBI): domain Eukaryota; kingdom Viridiplantae; phylum Chlorophyta; class Chlorophyceae; order Chlamydomonadales; family Chlamydomonadaceae; genus Chlamydomonas; species Chlamydomonas sphaeroides. The sequence continues at coordinate 819 of BDDC01002741.1, read as the reverse complement.
CTCACAGCCCAGCAGCCCCACAGCCCGGCAGCCCCACAGCCCGGCAGCCCCACAGCCCGGCAGCCCCACAGCCCGGCAGCCCCACAGCCCCACCACAGACCCACAGCCCCACAGCCCCATCCCTACTGGGCTTGCTTCAGCAGCCACACGACCGCCGCGCCGCGCCCCCCTTTCGGCCTGCTGGTCAACTAGCTAGTGCTGCCACAGCCTCGGCGGCGAGGGACACCCACCGGCAGCGCCGTCGCGGGGTGGCCCTGCGTGTGAGGCACGCTCACCAGGAGCTCGGAGGGGCCTGGCAGGAGGAGCGCGGGGGTACGCGACGTGAGGCGGGCGAGCGGGGCTGAGCCACGCGCAGTCGCAACGCCCCGGTCCCCTGGAGGCCCACGCTGGCGGTTCACCGTGCTGGCCTCCAAGCCCGAGGGCACGTCTCGAGGTTGCGCTCTGTAGGTGAGGATGCTGGATAGCCGCGCAGGACAGGGCGCAGGTCTGCGCAAGGTGCCGTATGTACTCGAGGTATTGCCCGACACGTACCCAGGCTGGCGAGGGCCAGCACCACGGGCAGCGCCGCCGCCAGCAGCCGCCCGACGCGGGAGCGCAGCGCCGAGGGCAGCTGGTGGCACGGGCGGGGCCGGATAGGTGGCACAGGCGGGGGCGGATAGGTGGCACAGGCGGGGGCGGATAGGTGGCACAGGCGGGGGCGGATAGGTGGGGAGCGATAAGGGGGCAGGCAGGGCAGCGGGTGCGTGGCAGAGCGGGGAGCGGCGGGGATGGGGTGAAGTGCAGGGCATGGCAGGATGCAGGCCAGAGGAGGGGAGACCC
>BDDC01002738.1:0-10739 GCA_001662425.1 Chlamydomonas sphaeroides | reverse complement strand
ACGAGGGCTGGGCCGGGCACCGGGTTCCTTTCGGGTGGCGCTGGGCTTCGCTTCCGCACTGGCGCATTGAACCGCATTCCCTCTCCGCACGGCCGACGCGCCACTCTACCCGGGGTGTGCTGTGCCGCGTGTGGGGTTCTGTTCTACCTAACACTGGAACACACCCACAGCAGCCCGCCGCCCATGCCTCCACAGCCCAGGCCAGGCCCGCCAGCAGTACAGCCACCCGGCCCGCCGCCGCCAGCAGCACCCTGACAGTCCATGTGGCGCTCGCGGCTCCGCTGTTCCAGGACTCGGTCGTGCTGTTGCAGTGGGCCTTGTCCAGGATCAAGATCTGGCCTGAACACTTCCGTCAGTCAAGCGAGGTAGCGAGCCACGAGCCGCCATTGCAGCACAACTAGTCAAGCTTGGCAGGATGACAGCAAGGCGGCTGTGGAGGCGGCTCACGGAGTGACACTCTGAATGCGCGCTTCCAAGCAACTTGTCGGGCACGCCTGCGCCCTGAGTCGGCCTGACCCCTGCGCCTCCCCCCCAATCCTCCCCTTGCCCCCCAACAACTAACAAGCACCAACTACGGGCGCATGCAATGCAGTGAATAAATCCATATTTATGAAGCGCATGTACATCACATAGGATTGGAGTTCGCAACAGACAACACCAGCGGCCGGTCATCATGCCGCGATTCCCATGCGCCCGCCGGCATCACCCGGCGCTCCAGCGCACCGATTCTGCGTCTGCACGCACTATCGCATACCGGCGCTACCACAGCCCTCGCAGAGATAAGCATGTGCGCTCCCATTAATCACTTCTCATTCCTCAACATCATCTTCATCCCTCACAGCAGCCCGCCTCCCAGGCCTCCGCGTCCCAAGCCCATCACCGCAATCGCAGCAGCAACCGCCATCGCCGCCGCCGCCACCCAACCTGCCCGTGTGGCACTCGCGGCGCCGCCGTCGTCACTCAGCGTTGTGTAGTTGCAGTAGGCCGGGTCCAGGATGAGGTCGCCGTTGCTGTGGGACGAGGCACATACGACAGGAGTTCGCGGCAGGACCGGTCCGGCAGATGTGAGGGCTAGCAGCTGTGCAGGCGCGCCCCCCCCTCTGTCCAACCCTTTCACAGCGTCTGCGCGTGACACAGTCCGCAACGGGTGCAAGAGCCGTGGGCCAGCGCAGCCGCCCTGCCGGCTAGCGACGGTGCTAGCGATTGGCTTGCTCGTCCGCTGTCTCGGGCAGCGCGCCCTGAACCCCGGGTCCCCGGCGCTACGGATACCGTAGCGTGCCGTAGCCCCCTGCACGCACCGCTGTTCAAGCCTGCGGCACGGCGCCTCACCTGCGGTTGTAGATAGACGAGTTGTACGACGCGAGCGTGACGTTGCCTGCCAGCACGTCAGCGGCGGTGTCGCTTCCAAAGTAGTCCGGCAGCACGCGGACCGCGGCGGGGTCGATGGTGGCGTCGCTCTGCCCCAGCCGCACGGCCGTCATGTTGCGCAGCGCGCAGTCGTCCACGTAGCCTGGGTGTGTTCAGTAATTGGTAACATGTAGTAAGCACGACCCGCGCGGCACGCCCTGGGTTGGCGACGCGTCGGTCGTGCGTATGAAGCAGGGATGCGTTCGGGTGCAACGGCGCGGGAAACGAAACCCAGTGTGTGGGGGACGTGGACGTGGGCGTGTGCGTGCGTGGGTTGGCGGATGGGCGTGAAGGACGGCGCTCGATGTGGGTCGGCTAGGTGTGGGTGCGGCACGCAGGCGGACGGGGCGGGCATGAGGCGGCCAACGCGTTGAGGGCCGCGAGTCCGGGAGCGTGCAGCTTGCCTCAGACACCCTGTGCCGATAAGCAGCGGGCGCGCGTTGGCAGCGCAACCCACGCTGAACCATTGAGCATAGGCGCCCGCGGCGCCCCTGACCCTGCATTGGCGCACGGCGCGGAGCGGCCGGCCAGCTGCGCATCGCGGCAAGGCACCGCTCCTGCTCACCGTTGTAGCGGAACGAGTAATAAGGGTAGCTGGATCCGTGCCAATAGACCCAAACTCCCACGAAGCTCGCAGCGACGACGGTGGTGCGTGTGCTGCTGCCGTAGCTGCGGCCGACGGTGTAGGTGCTGCCGCGGGTATATCCGCCCGACGTGGCTGACGCGCCAGTGCCACCGGCACCAACCCTGGTGCCACCTTTGGCAACGGCGAGCTGCGGACAGCAGGCGGCTGCGGCCGCGAGTAGCGCCGCGAGCAGCACGGCGCGATGTCGCCTGGCATGCCCGAGGGTGGATGGTTGGCAAGGGCCGCTGGCGAGGGCCCGCGAGGGCGCCATGGCAGCGGGTGCTGGTATGGGTTAGGCAGACCGCGCCAACAGCTTGGTGGTTATGGAGGCGTTGCCGGCAGCACTGGGGTGCGGCAGGGTTGCTGGGGGCCGCGGAACCAAAGTGCGAGAGGCGCTGCGGGCTGCGTAGGCCGCTTGTGAAACGAAAGCCGCAACGGTTGCGTTGCTATTCAGCACTACGCTCTCCAAGACACGGTCACAAAAGGCAGAGTCGTCAGGACACCACGCCGCTTATGCGTTGACTGTTCGCGAAATTGCGTGTATGTGATAATGCCGAGATGGCAGATAGGCATAATGATGTCGCGAAAAGTTACATACAGGGCATAAGGCAGGCCACGCCTGTTTGTTGCTTTGTCGACAGCGCAATTTAACCTTTGCAAGCAGGTTAACCCGAAGCAATGTATATTGCCATATACCACTAGTCAGTGCGTTTACGGGAATTCGACATAAGCAGCCGTCCTGAACCATGGGCCGGTTACCAGTCATGTCGTCACGCCTCGACACATCGCCCCTGGGCACGTCACCCTGGGCACGTCGCCCCTGGCTTGCCTCGGTCGGCCTGCTACATACCCGCCAGTTCCACCCTGCAACTTGCAAACCACAGCACCAAGGCGCAGAGCTGGACCCGTCTCCGCTTTCTTTGGTCACCTCAGTCCTTTAAAATCCATTGCCGAAAGCCTGCAAACGTATTCCCAAAGCCTGCCAAAGCGATTATAGCAATTGCATGAATGATGCATGAATGATACATATGAATTTGTATGCCTGCGACAAGCAGACCTCGATTGGGGGTTGAACGAGTCCCCTAATTTTGTTGTCAACGTCTGCTCCCTCAGCGCATGCCCCCTTACTTCCTCGTCTGCATACGGACCACATATGCTTACCGACACATAACCCTCACAACATCATGCAGCTCTATCAGGGTGGTTGGCTCGCCCCCGTAGGGGCGCGAGACGTACCGGTCGGGGTCTTCAACGAGGACGACGTTTTAGAACCCGTCAGATTCCCGCACCGAAATCCTTGTCATGGGTTGCAAGGCGCGCCTTGTCCTAAGTGTATGTCCTCAACGCCCTCACAGCAGCCGGCCCCCAAGGTCGCTGCGGTGCAGGCCCATGGCCGCCAGTGCCGCCGCCGCCAGTGCCGCCGCGGCCAGCGTCGCCCAGCCGGGCCGTGCGGCGCCCCCGGCGCCGTCATTCCAGGTGAGGGTGGTGGTGTTGCAGTAGGCCGGGTCCAGGATCAAGTCACCGCCGCTGGATACCGACATTGGCAGGGGGTGGAGCAGGCAGGCGTGGGGCAGAGGGGCATAGTCAGCCACGTGCCCTGGCCAATGGTGCCTAGGCTTCTCCTGTCCATGCACAACCTGCTGCTGGCTGATGCGCTGACGAGTTAACTTGCAGGCTCCGCGCGCAATGCACGGCGCAGGACCTGCTGCTCGAGTTCTCGACTCTCTCTCTACAGCCGGACATGCCCCGCAGCAGCGGAGATCCGCAACAACGCCGTCTGTGTTGACAATGCCAACCTGTACTGGTAGATTGTTGCGTTGTAGGAGTCAAAGGTGTTGGTGGCGTTCAGCGCGTCGGGAATCGTGGCGTTTGCGAGGAAGTCTGGCAGCACGCGGACCGCGGCGGGGTCGATGGTGGCGTCGCTTTGCCCCAGCCGCGCGGCCGTCATGTTGCGCAGCGCGCAGTCGTCCACGTAGCCTGAGGGCGTGAGGACAGGAGGGCGGGGTGAGTGGATGCGTCAGGATGTGGCGTGCGTCGGGGTCTGCTGGTGTCGTGACCCGGCAGCGTGGGCTCCAGCGTGCCTGCTGGGGCGTGGCCTTGCAGTTGTGGACCTCAGGTCCCCAGCCCCGTGCAATCGTGGCGCTCACGCCTGGCGGCCAGGTAAGCGTCAGGTTGCAGATGTTCCCGCCATGTCGCGTGAGTTGCGGCCCTACCCCACGGGGCGCGCTGCTCGTTCTCCCCCATCTTCTGGCCTATGCAACATGCGCTCCATGTGGATCCCCAGAGTTCGAACTTCGAAGCGCCCGGCCGTACGGTAGCGCGCGCGGCCCGCAACACAGAGCAGCCACTAGCGCGCAGCACGCACCATCGTAGCGGAAGTTGAAAGCCGGGTAGGAGGCGCCGTGCCAAATGATCAGGGAGGTGATCAGCGCGACGCCGAGGATGGGAGCCCGCACCGAGGAGCCGTAGCTGCGGCTGGGTGTGTACGAGCCACTGCGGTAGTAGCCGGAGGACTTCGCGCCGGAGCCGGAGCCGGAGCCGGAGCCGGTGGATGTCGTTCGCTTAGAACCGCCACCACGGCTTCCGCCGCCGCCTCTGGCAGCGGCTTCACATGGACAGCAGACTGCGGCTGCGAGGAGCGCGAGGAGCAGTACGGCCTGGCACCGTAGCGTGTGGTGTCGATGTTGCCGACGGCGATGGGGGCACGCGATGCCGCCCAGGGAAGGATTCAACGACATCACGGCTGGCAGGTGTTCAGTGGATTGCCAAGCTGCACGCGTAGCCCTGGTTGCGAGTAGTGAAGGCTGCGGCGCCGGGAGTATGGACCGTATGGGCCGCGGAAGGCGCGCCTCTTGGCGCGCTGGTTGTATGACTGCGCGCGGTCTGCTGTAGGTCGCTCCTACAAGAGGAGAGCTTCAACCTATGAGCGAGGGCTGCTGACAAGGGCGTCAAAGTGAACAAGTGCGCGCGATGTCGCAGGGTTTTACGAAATCGTTGTCGCAAGAATGATGCAGGGCAGCGATACGTGACTGCTGTATGGTGTGCTCAGTGCGGTATCATCGTGGCCTGTAACAGAAGCTGTCTCGTCATCGGTCGCCACGCGGCCTCCCAGCGGCCCGCGCAGCCCGCGCCAGCTACCCGCTGCCTCCTGACGTCTTCCCGAAGTGCTTCGGCTCCGGGTTTGATGCTGCAAATGTGCGTATGCTCATATAAATGAGGGTGCTGCAAACATGCTGATACGAGTTTTAGTGATACATCGATGTGACTGGGGCGGACTGGAGGGGGGGCTACATGGCAGGGGGCGGGGCCCGGGGGGCGGGGGGGCTGAAGCGTGTGGTACGGATGCGCTTGCTGCGAGCTACCCCCTATGCTATGCAGCTTGAGAAGCAGCAGTACGTAGAACGTTGGGCTTGCGAGGCGGACCGTACTCTTGGGACACGACGCGACGGGGCACTGCGAAGAGCGCGCATCTCTGCAAACTCGCCGCGAACACATTGCGCGCTGATCATGAACGTGGCAAGCTCGCTCGCAATATCTGCGCTATTCCTGCTAGCATGTGCGCAGTTAGCTGCAGCGGGCTCGGTGGTCGAGCTCACAGACGATAACTTCGACAAGGAGACGAGCTCAGGCATATGGATGGTCGAGGTGCGACCAGTCGTGCAGCTGCTAGCACGGGGCAGGACACGTATGCACGCACGGCACCCCGGCACCAACCCTGCCCCGGCGAGCGCCCTCACGCTTGCTGCTCCCCGTACACAGATCTACGCGCCATGGTAAGACACCCGGAAGCACGGCAGGCGTCCAGGCTGCCAGGAAGCAGTCTTCTGCGGCAGCGGCTGCCGCTGCGGGAGCCCCATGCCCCATGTGCTGCACCCCGGCCGTGCGCTGCACCTCTCTCCGGCTGGCCGTCCCAGCAGCCTAGTTGCATCTGCTGCCCGCAGCTTTGCGGCATACGATTCGACGCCTGAGTCAGCAGCTCTCACCAAGCGTGGAGACGCCAGGGCACGCAACCCCAGTGCCCGCCCAAGCCAGACGCTGCCTGGCCGCATCACACGACCCGTCCGGTCACGAGCGCTTGCATCCGGCTCAACACAGCCCGCCTCATCATCCGCCACCCGTTTCGCAGTCAACTCCGACCGCCACTCGCCGACCTGTCCCCCGTTGCCTTCGCAATGGCCGCCGTGACCGAGCCCTGGCCTGCGCACGCCGCCCTCCCGACCCATGGGCGCTGCAGCTGCCACATGACTTCCCCAGCAGCAGCGAGCGCCGGCCTTAAGCTTCCCCTCCCGGGGGGGGTTTCGTCCGGACGGCGTCCCCTTGCCTCGACAACGCTTTGCCGATGCTGCTGCTGCTGCTGCTGCTGCTGCTGCTGCTGTTGCTGCTGCTGCGGCTGCTGAGGATGGAGGTGCTGCTGTCGGCGCGCAGGTGCTCGCACTGCCGGCAGCTGGAGCCGCTGTGGCAGGCGTTTGCGGAGGAGGCCGAGGCGGACGGCGTGAGCGTGGCCAAGGTGCGGCACGCGCGACCGGCGTCCCGTCCGCTGGCAGCCCACCGCATGAGGCCCCAAGCCGATGGCCCGTGCGGTGCGGCAACGTGCGGCGCACGCGCCAGACTGGATAGCCCCACCGCACGATGTGTGCCCAGGGGGCAGCAGCTCCTCTCTGGAACCTGCGCCAGGCCCCCAGGCGCTGAGCGCCGAGCCCTAGGTTTAAGTTGTGACCGGGGGTGCGGCCTGAGGCTGTAAGGCCCGGGGCTTTAAGGCCCGGGGCTTTAAGGCCCGGGGCTTTAAGGCCCGGGGATTTAAGGCCCGGGTTGCGGCCGGCACGCCAGCACCGTCGGCCTACGCCCTGCTGGGGGGCCGCCAGCCCCGCCTGCCGCCGACCCACTTGCTGGGCCTTGGCGGGCGGCACTCCCTGCAGCTGCTGGTGGAATCAGCCAAGCAAGCTGCGACCTGCGGGGAGTAGGCGCGGGCGCGCGGGCCCCCAGTCGGGCCCCCGGTCGGGCCCCCGGTCGGAACCTAAGCGGGCCCCCGGTCGGGGCCCCGGTCGGGCCGCGCGCGTGGAGCTGCGGTGTGCCTGCTGGCGCGGAGCCAGTGCCGACAGGCCTGCGCCGCGCCAGCGTGCACCCGGCGCCCTGCACGCCTCCAGGGCTAATGGCCCTGCGCCTCGGGCGGCACGGCAGCGATGCGCAGGCCCCGTCGCCGCTGGCCTCGCGCCCATGCCGCCTCTATCTGCTGCCGCGTCCCAGCAGGACTGAGGCCTTGCGGCGTGGCCCGCGGCCCCAGGCCCTCGACTGCACCGCTGTAGCCCAAGAATGCGGCCTCAGCAACCTGCTGCGCCCGCGGCGTCGTGTCGCTGGCACCCGAGTACTGAGCCACGCCCTCCCTGTGGCCACGCGCCCGGCCCCAGATTGACGGCACCCAGGAGCGGGCGCTCATGACGCGCTTCCGCGTCACCGCCTTCCCCTCCATTTTCTTGCTGCGGGACGGCCGCACCTACACGTACCAGGGCGCGCGCAACGTGGCGTCGGTGCGGGGGCGGGGGCGGGGCCGGAGCCGGGGGCGGCAGCACGTGTTTGGGGTGGGGGCTGCGCCGCCGGGGCGGCGGCCGGCAAGGCGGCAGAGGATGGGGTGTCTGTCCCGGCGCGCGTCAGCAGGCGTCTTACATTGCGCCGCCGGTTGCGCTCGCGATGGCTGGATGGTGGAGAAGCTGCGGCTGCTGCCGGAGCGTGCCTCCACACGGGATGCGGGGCCACTCGGGGCAAGGGGCACACCGCCAGCTGCAGTGGCTGGGGACGCGGCTGCTGCTGGGTTCGCTGGGACCAGCGCTGCTGATCGCCGGCGCAGGGCACGGCCCGGTCACAACCGGCAGGCGCCACCGGGCTCACCAAGCCCTCCCCTGCGCACTGCCGCCGCGTCTCTCTGCCCCGGCCCTCGTAGTTCCGCAACTTTGCCACGTCCGCCTACAAGACGGAAAAGCCGCTGCCCATCCACAAGGCGCCCAACAGCATCGTGGGCCGCCTAGTGGGCAAGCTGCACAGGTGGGTTGGCAGCGCCCGGCGCCCGGCACCTATCGCGACGCCGGTCGCATCGCGACGCCGGCCGCATCGCGACGCCGGTGGCAGCTAGCAACCCGACCGTGTGTGCCCAGGGTGGAGGCCTGCGCCTCGCTGCAGACACCCGCGCGTCGTGCTGTGGCATGCGTGCCGTGGCTGCGGGTGCGGATGCGGCCGCCCGGCCGACGACCGCGGCGGCCGTCGCTGCTGCTGTCTGCAGCGCCCGTGCGTTGGGCCCCAGCTGCCCTCCGCTCGCCTGTCTCGCACCTCTGCCCCACCCCGTGCCCCAACCCCGTGGCCGCTCCCTCCGCAGCCTGCCCCGCATGGGCGTGCGGATGTACCGGGTTCTGCGCAACGAGCGCGGCCTGTCCGACACAGCCATCGTGCTGGTGAGCGTGGCCGGCATTATAGCGACATGTTTGCGACCTATCGTCTCCGAACCGCACACGCAGCCGCGTGCGTCCCTCGTCGCGACGCGCTGACCTGGCCCCGCCCCTGCCCCGCCCCTGCCCCTGCCCTGGCCTGCCCAGGGCTTCCTCGCTGTGCCCGTGGCGGTGGGCGGTGTGCTCATCTGCCTGCTGGACGCCTTCTATGTGCGCCGAGCGCGCGACGAGTTCGGGCCCGAGCACGAGCACCAGGAATGAGCCGAGCGCAGCTAGCAGCGGCTGCAGCGGGCGAACGGCCGGGCGCCGCGTGCGCGGGGTGGCGCGTGCTGCGGCGGGCGGGCCGGGGGGCATGGGCGCTAGCAAGGGGCCGTGGTGGTGGCAGCTGCGAGCAGCAGGGCCCGGGCGCGGGTTTGGCCGCCGACGCGGCCGGCAGCGGGGCTGTATGTCGGCTGTGTCGGGGCGGTTGCCGCAGGCGCGGGGGTTCCGTGGCCGCTGCCGGCGGGATGTGTAAGCATGGCTGCGTCGCGGGGGCTTGGGCCGGTGACTTGGGCAACGGCGTGCTGCAGGAATCCCATGGCTTGGGCCGTCGGGCTCCCATGCGTGCGATGGTGAGGGCAGTGGATGCACCCGCCCTCGAGCCGCGGCCAGGGCCCGCCCTGCGCTGCGCGGTGCGGTGTGGTGGCCCTCCTGGCTGGTGCGTGGGCGTGGCGGGAGCGTGTGCCATGCGACATACAGTGCGCCAAGGAGCGAGGCCGATGCCGGGCGTGCGACATGAAGGCAGGCAGCGCGCCACCCGGGGTGGGGCCCGGCCTGCATGTCTTGCAATCCCGGCCCTCAGGCCCGGGCTGTGGCTGTGGCCGTGGGCGCGAGCGATGGCGCCAGGAAAGTGCTCGTGCCTTAGCGGGTCCATCATATACAGCCACCGTCGGACGCTGCCGCCGGCGCGGCCTGTAGGAATCCCAACAAAGCACACCGCCACGGCTGGCCGCGCGGCTTGTGCGCCCGCGCGCTAGCTACGGTCCCCACCCACCCAGCAGCCGGGGTGGGCGGAAGGAGCCCCAGTCGAGTGTTGATAGCCATAGCACCATTCCAGGGCGTAGGTGAGCGCGTGTTGGCACGGTGGATTGCCACCCCGCCCACACCCCGGGCGACCCAGGGACAGTCAGGCGGGGCGGCCCCTGTGGCCAATGCACGTGGGTGCGAAGGTTGCTCATCGCGGCGGCGGCTCAGCAGAGTGCAAGGAGCACAAGGAAGCTGCCGTACAAATAGCTGCTTAAATGGTCGGTTGGTCGTAAGCTTTAGTTGCATCGCTTCCAGGCCCGCTCCGGGGGAGTTGCAGCGTTGCAGCTCGTTTGCTTGCCAAGGGCGTCGGGGACTCCCTTCCGCTTTACTTACTTCGCCTCTGTAGTCCCGACGGCTATCTATAGCTGACTACGGCTATCTATAGCTGACTAGCTAGGAGGTAGTCAGAACTACCGAGTTGAGCGACGCAAGCGGCTTACAAGCGTAGCGGTGCTGACCGGCCAGAGATAGATGCCGTACACCTTATCGGCGCGACGATGGGGTCGCCGGGCCTGGGCCAGTTGCCCGTGACCGTGACTACACGGGGCACAGAGGCAGAAGTCCCGGCACGATCCCAGACGGGTCATGCCCCCGAACCCCAGAATGGGCCCGTGACAGAGACGGAGCGAGAGCAGACACCGACCACACCCTCCGCCACCGGTGCAACTGGTGCACATAGAGCCATGACGCGCACGCCGGAGAGCAGCGCGGCGACGCCAGCTCATTAAGCACGCCGCGCACCTCCCGTAGCAATGTGCGCAGCGCAGCGCAGCGCGCATGCATGCATGCATGCTGGGAGGCCATCGGCTATCTACGAAGATGTTGCCGCCATGCTCCATGGCCTCGCAGTGATGAGTCCGGCTACCTGGCTGGCGGGTTGCCGGCGGTGTGCCAAGGGCGGGTTTTGGTCGGCAGCACGGGAAAGAAAACCGCCGGCTTCACATAGCCTCGCATCTCACACGCATCCGAGCATACAGCGCCCGATCGGCCTCCCGCTGCCCTATATAGCTAGGCTGGCACGGTAGCTAGCTGCCGGCACTGGACCGGGGCCTCCATGGCGGGGGAACGCGGGGCCTAACACATGTAGCGCAGCGCGCGAGCAACCACGAGCGCCAACCCAAGGCGCCGCCACCTACCGCCGCCGCACGCGCGCAGAAGTATGCACCCACCCACCCACCCACCCACCCACCCACCTACCTCACCGACCA
>BDDC01002734.1:0-10755 GCA_001662425.1 Chlamydomonas sphaeroides | reverse complement strand
GGCAGCGGGCTGGGAGGCTCGGGAGAGGGGGGAGGCGAGGGAGAGGGTGGGGCCGGGGAGGGCGGCAGTGGTGGCGGTGAGGGTGGGGGTGGAGAATGTGATGGTGGAGGGGCTGGTGGCGACGGTGGTGGTGGTGAACGCTTGGGAGGTGGGGATTGTGGTGATGGTGATGGCGGCGACGGGTTGGGCTTAGGGGGAGAAGGGGGTAGGGGCGAGGGCGGGGTCGGGCTCGTTGGCAGTGGGCTAGGAGGCAGTAAGGGTGGCGGCAGCGGCACAGGCGGCGGGAATGGTGGTGGTGTTGGCGGTGGGAATGGCGGAGGCGAGGGATTTGGCGGCGGTGGCGGACTGAAGGTTCGATACCCCAGCATCCGGACTGCGTCAATGACCTGCATGATGGAGGGCGAGGGTTGTGTGGGATCTGTAATAATGAGTGCGGCACCAATGGCTAGATGGGTCTCACGCCCGGCCCACATCTGTCCATGTCTCACGACATGACCTTGCGATGCCGAGCCCCGCTGTTCGCTGCTGTACGTGCCGCTCTTAGTCTAGCAGCATGTTGCCCGTTGTAGCCAAAGCAGTAGTGGAGTAGCGCAGTGGGGCGGGCCCGTAAGGGCTCCCAGGGCTAGCAGCCACACGGAAGTGCCTGGCTAGCTGTGAGCTAAGGAATGTGTGGCCGTGCATGCTCGTATCAACGAACCAGCCAGCAGCATAGCAGCGGGCTCGCTCATCACCTTGTATCCGTTGTTCACCACGCCAAATGACATGCCCGTGACATAGTTCAGGTTGCCGCTGAAGCTGCAGTTGAACCTGCGGGGCATGACAGGGCGGGAGCGAGGAGCGAGTGGATAATCGGGTGCGTGCGTCCAGCAGCCCATGGGGCGGACGGACAGCCTTTCTCGCTCCCTGCCCACCACATGCAGCAGCAGCAGGTTGATTGGGCGCGAGCCGCCTGCTTGGCCAGCTCCGCTGCAGGCGCTGCTGCTGCTGCTGCTGCAGATATATAACGCTTACTACCCTACATGCATATGCTGCGTGCAGGGGGGAATGCAGTGACCACATGCTGTACAGCACGCACCAGTACGACGTGTCCGTGCTGCCGCACTGGCCGCTGTTGTCGTCGCCAGGACAGCTGCACGCACGCCAGGGGGGCCCGGGCGGCGGGCAGCAGGGGATGCATGGGTGGTGGGTGGGTGGGCGCGCGGCGCCAATCCAGCAGCCAGGTGATCGATGATGACCACGCACGGGCCAACACAGCACATACATGCGGCGCGTTCACTCGGTTCCATTGCCGGGTGGGCAGTGGCGCCCGTTGATGAAGTAAGTTGCAGTAGGCCCATCGGTGGCACTTGCATATCATCAGCTGCTGCTGTCCATCCGGCAAGCAAGCTGAGAACGCTACGTACCCGGTCGGCCAACCCAAGGATGGAAGCTAGCAACACGTACGCACGACAGCTGCAACCCTGCCTCGATACCGCCAGCAGCTCCCGCCAGCCAATTTATCACCTGGCGGTTACGGAGCCGCCGCCCACAGTGAAGAGCACGGGGTTGGCGGCAAAGGCGGCCTTGTTGAGGGCCTTGTGGACTACGTAGATGCCGACCTGCGCAAATGCGAAGGCTAGCAAGCTTAGAAGACAGCAGGTCACGTACGGTATCAAGATGAAGGTAAAAGGTAGATGAAGGTAGATTAACGGGCACGTACATTACGTAGATTAACGTAACGTAAGATTAAGATGTATGGGTAGGTACGCCCGGTGCAAGTGGCCAGCACACCCGTTGGCTGCAAGCTTCAGTCCAATCTAGCTCGCATTGCTGGCAATGGGGTGGATCGGGAGCCGGCGATGCCAGCCCGCGGCGAGCGATACTGCCCAGCCATGCCAACCTCCACCAGCTTAATACGTACCACATTCACACGCCCTGTACGGCCGAGCAGGTAATCTAAACTGAACAGCTGCCATACGGGGTGCCGCACAGTAGTACGGTGCTGTACACACCTGGGTGGCGTACAGCGGCCGATCAAAGGTGACGGTTATGTTGGCGTTGATCACTCCGTTGCTGTCTACGTACCAGGCAGTGGCCTGGCGGCGTGGGCCGGGTGGGGTCGCGTTGCTTGCTTGGGGCAGGCAGCAGGGCGAGGGCGGTGACCCTGCCTGCTGCCTGACACGACAGTACTGAGATAGAAATAGAAATAGGAATAGAGGTACAGCGGGCTTGACCCGCCGTGATCTAAGGAGGTAGGGCGACCAGGGGGCCGGAGCCCCCTACACGCCCTGTCCCCCGGGGATAATGAATGGGTGAGGGGAAGATTGTGTGGTACTGCTGACAGTCGTGAGGCGGGGGCCCCCGGGCGCATGGCGCAGAATGGTGGGGTGGGGTGGGGCCGACAAGCGGTGGCAAGGCACACGTGCGTGCGCACGGACACGAGGCCCTGGCCCGGCGGTGCTGTTGTTCCTGGCTGACCAGCATTTGATTGATCACCGGTGCCGAGTATAAGCACGCCCAGCAGGAGCGCAGCAGGGTGCACCCCAAGCAAGCAAGCAGCCCCAGGCGCGTGCATGTGTATGTCCCACCCCTCCCGTCCCACAGCAAGCGCCCGCCGGCAAGACGCGCGCACCCGCTCCTCCGGCAGCGTGGGCAGTCCGCCAAGGCAGCGCGAGGTGCCGGGGGTCCAGTACGGCGGGCCGTGAAGGTTGCCGGACGCGGGGTCCTGTGGGGCGGCGGCACAGTGCAAGTGAGGCGTGTGGGGTCAAGCAGCGCCGGCCAGCGACCGGCGACAACGCACTGCGGCAGCACTGCAGGCCCCGCCGCTACCCCAAGGATCTCCTGGCCGCCGCAACCAGCCACGCAAGCAAGCACGACCGCCGCTGCAGCAGCTGACGGCGGCGACGGCACTCGGGCGGCGGGGCACCGCGTACTCGTTGCAGCGGTGTGGCGGCTGTGTGCGTGGTCCTGCCGCCGCGTACCTGGGCAGTGGCGGGTGTGGTGGAGCTGCTGGTAGCGTAGGCGGTCACAACGCTGGAGCAGTCGTAGAGGGGACTGCCGGGGCCCGTCCAGGACGTCCCCGTGCAGGACTGCGAGTCCACGCGCAAACTGCAGGCCGCCAGCAGGAGTAGGCAGGCGGCCAGCCGCAGCCGCAACCACGACGGTCGGCACAGGCTGCATGCTGCTGGGCGGCAAGGCCCCGCCATGCGCCCGGGAACGGGCGCCGGCGGCCTTCGCCAGGCGCTACGGCGGGCAAGCAGCGTTGATAAGAGCTCGTCGCTGCTCCGGCATGCTTGCTCGTCCGAGAAGTGCAGAAATGGCTGACAGACAAGACAGCAACTAGTGACTTGGCGGGTTACGCCATTCTGCAGCAGTAAGGCTTGCCAAAACAGTATTTGTGGCAAGTAGGGGCCTCCTTGTGCTGCTGTTTTGCAAGCAGGAGAACGCTGCACTTTCGTGACGCAGTTGTCCGCTGCTGCTGAGGCACAATATGACCTACGGCGATTTCTTTACGAATCAGTCGATAGTGAAGCGCGACGCTCGTGAGTTAGGTCAGAATGCAGACGGGCCGTCTGTGCAGGTTTCAGTCCTCGTTCAGGGCGAGCGTACGAAATTGCAATAGGTGACTTCTTTGTCTTGGCGTTGACCTGACCGCTTCGGCTACATTACGGACGAGCTGCGTCGGTCATGCGGCCCCATGGCCCGAGCTCTCGCCCTCCGCCCCCGCCCGCCGTCGCCCAGCTTCCTTACCTCCCCTACCCCTCGGCCTTCGGTGTGATGGTAGCGTGCTCCTTGCCCTGCCACCCTCCTGACATTAGTGTTTCCCCCGGTCCCGACAAACAGCTTTAAGGTCTCGGGGGGCGGGTTGCGACCCCACCGCGCAGCGGCCAGCTGCGGCAGGCTCAGCTTCGCCGCCAAGGCTGCCTGACTAAGGCTCGCTGACACGCGGTGCCACCCTAGGGGGGCACCGGCACCCTAGCCGCTGCACAGCGGGGCCTACGCCCAATACCCGGCCCAGCCGAATCCCATGTGCCTAGGCAGGGCGCCGGAGTCCCTAGCTCCCAACGGCTATCGGATGCGGCAGCCCACCACCACCCCTGCCGCCAGCTCATCCCCCCGGTAGGCAAGCGCGCCCCCATCTCCACCCCCTAGCAGCGGCCCACCGCATCAGCCAACAGCCCCGCAGCTGCTTGCTTGCGCTGGCATGGCAGTCTCGTGACTGCCCCGACTAAGGCCCTGCTGCAAGTAAGTCACGCAGAAGCCAACAGAGCCATGCACGGCGTTACACCCAAACCGTCCGCAAACCGTACAGGTGCTGCGATGACGGCGGGCATCCAATGATCCAAATTGTTGATCATGACAACCTTAGCCACCTATTGAGCAGTCCTCGCGTGCCAGCGATTCAGCCATGGGGCAGCGATTGATCGGGCATTTGCCCTGCTCCCCCCCGCCGGCAAGCCACCCGCATGCCCTGTCACGGCACACTCAGCTCCCCATCACCCCACGCCTCACAGCGCGCACACGCTATGCAGCGCGCACACGTCAGCCCATTGCGAGCACATTGCAGTGGGCAGCAGGCTGTGCGTGACATACACCTGACGGCACGCGTGGGCGTTGGTGTCCGACTGTGCAGCAACTTGGCAGCAACACAGCACGCAGCGTAGGCGCATGCACGACAAAAACATTCAATCTCCACACTCTGACTACGTTGCACTCTCCACTAAACCCATGCACGCCGCCTCCAGCCTGACGTGCGCCCCAAAACCCTGAAACCGATAACGGGGCACATCCCGAATGGGGAACAGGGCATCACCCCCGCCCCCCATCCTTTGGCTAGGCTTGCCGGCCGGCCCCGCCAATGGGCTACTTCCGTTTAAGCCGTTTCTTGTGTAGGCGCCCAGCATCCTCTCAACCAGCGCTCTTCGTGTCGGCACTCGTCTGGAGCGCAACGCCTGGCCCCTTCACCCAGAAACGGCCGAGGCACACTTGAATGCGACACGTATAGCGGGCCCCCCGCCCCCCGGCCTCCCGCTAGCACAAGCATAAAGCCGCCATCACAACAGCCGACGCCCAGCCAGCCATGCACGGCCACGAGGCAGGGCCCGGCAACGCTGCCTCAAACACCGCTACGCTTTCGGTTGGTAAGGCCAGCTGAGGCTGAGCTCAGCCGCTTGCCGCGGCCTCTGCCGCCGCCCCCTCTGCCGCTCGGCCCCGGCCCGGTGGCGGCAGCGGCGGGTCCGCCCCGGCCCCCGCCATCACAGCTGGGGCGGCCGCGGCCGCAGCTGCTGCCGGTGCCGCTGCCGCTGCCGCCGCTTGGCCCTGGCCCTCCGCCGCCATAGCCGCCCCCGTCGCGCGCGTCCCACAGCGCACTACCCGCACACATCGCATGACACCAAACCGCCGAAGAGAACTCAAGCCCAGCGTGCACGCGGGCTAAGGCAGACGGTGAGGAAATGCTGTGAGATCCGATTAACGAGTATGCAGTACGAACCCCCGAGCCGTCGACCCAGTCCCCGCAGCGCAGTGTTGGTGGCTGCGAGCTAACAATCCGCTCGCACCAGGCAGCAATAAGCACAGCACACCAAGCCGATCCAGCACACGCACGCAAGTGCGTCGACACAAGCAAAACCAGTTGCGTGCCACGCACAACAGTCGCCGAGCTTGGCATGGATGGAAGAGAGCCCACCATGTAGGTCCTTAGGCACAGCAGCAGGCGATTGCCGCACGCCGAGCCCGCAAGTTCTGAGGTAGTTCTATCTTGACATTCTGCCGTTCGTGTCGCGGCCGCCACTCGCTGGCCCCGCTGCTCTTCTGCCCTACTGCCCAAAGCACCAGAAGGGCACGCGCTTCCATCATTGCACTGTTCCCAGCAGCGGCAGGCGCCGCTGCTACCCAGCAAGGTGCCGGAAGGGCGTCGCAGCCCTTCCACTCCCTGGCCTGATCGGCCGGCGCAGCATCACAGCTGCCCGCTCCTGCTGCACCCAGCAGCTCCCCAGCCGCAGCAGAGCATGCGGCAGCATGCACCCCAGGGCTTCCAGGGCTCATTCGCCGCCCATCCCTCGAGGCCCGCGTCAGAGGCCTGCGCCCGGAGACGCGCCGGGCCGGGCGCCTACTGAGCCCGGCCTGTGGCGGCGCCGCTGCCTCCATCCGCGTCCCACAGAGAGCTCTGCGGTGGCTCGTGCAACGCCGCCGCGGCCTTGGGCGAGGAGACGGCGCCGCTGCGCAACGCCAGGCCGCCTGTCACAATGGTCACTCGACGGACCGGCGACACGTCGGTCCTGCGAGCTGCCGCAACAGCGGCGCCGAGGTTGCCGCTGGCGCTGGCCCGCAGACCCTGCGCCCGGCGGGGCCGCGGCGGCGGCGCCGCGGCGGCGGCGGCGGTGGCGGCGGCGGCAGCGGCGGCGAGCCGGAACTCCTCAATATCACCGTCACCGTCGTCACTGTCCGCGACGCCGCCCGGCGGCACCTCCGCCCGCGCAGGCGGCAGCAGCCTGCGCGCCGATGCCCCTGGCGCCGACACCCGCATCGGCGGCGGCGCCGGCGCGGCGTCTTCCGGCACGTCCTGCACACTGGGCAGCAGCGCCGCCGTTGACGCATGGCGGATCACCGGCCGCCGGCGCATTGACCCCGCCAACGATCCGCCGCCAGAGACGAACGAGGGCGAGGAGTTTGGGCCGGCATCATCGCCTGCGGCCGCGGCGGCGCGGACACCCGAAATGGTGCGCCTGAGGTGCGCCGTCCCAGGCCTGCTAGTGGCACCGGCCGCCGCTGCCGGGCCCAGAGGCAGCGGCCCCAGGAGGGAGCTCCGCTCGGCGGGGCTTGGGTAGCCCGGCAGATGGCCGGGCCGCGCGTCATCCAGCAGTGCCGCCGGCGGTCCGGCGAGCAGCGGCGAGTCGGGGTTGGCGACCCAGCCGAGGGAGGTGCGGGAGGCGGCCCACTCCTGGCGGGGCGTGGCGGCGCCGCTGGTGGTGACGCCGGGCGAGTTGGCGCGCAAGGGCAGGTCTGGATCGCTGCCGGCGGCTCCCATGGCGCTTGACGCTGGCGGCAAGATTGGCAGAATGCGCTTGAGTGACATGCGTTTGTTGCTCAGTGACATCTTCGGGGCGGCGGAGGCAACGGCGGCGACCGGGCCGGAGCTAGGACCTGCGGCGGCGGCTGCGGCACCGCCGTCAGCAGGACGCAGGGCTGACCACCGCGGCCGCACAGACGTCGGCGGTGCGCCAGCGGCGGCGCCGCCGTCGTCCCATGCTGCCAGTCGGGCCGGGGCCACACCGGCGGAGGGAATCGAGCCAGGGGCTGAGACGCGAGGGACGGGGTCCGCCGGGCCTCGGGCCACAAACGCGGCGTTGGTGTGAGTGTCGAAGTTCTCCCGCAGCGCGCGGCGGAGCCGAGCCGACGTCTCGCCATCCAGAGACGTCCGGCGGAGCAGCGGCGGCGGCGGCTGGACTACCCTGTTGCCGGCGACGCCGCCGCCGCCCGCCAGCGCAGCTTCGGCCTCCGCCTCGTGTGGGTCGTAGGCCGAGCGCGCAGTTTGGGGGTGCACAAACACGTGGTCCCGGCCGCCGTCGGCGGCGCCGGCGCCGGCAGCTGGTGCTGCGGCGGCGTCCACAAAAAGCCCCGCCGCAGCCGCCGCGGCGTTTGCCTCAGCCTCGGCCTTTGCCTGCCAGAACGGGTCCATGGCGCAGACCTTACATGATATGAGACATGTGCGCGTACACACCACGCCAGCGGGTCTTGCCGGGTCATCGGGCCATGCTGGGTCCTGGCGCCAAGGGCGCTGCTCCAGGACCCTAGCACTCGCGGCCACAGACTGATGCTGGCACCCCAGCAGCAGCCCACAAGCAGATGTCAGCAACACGGCAATATGGCCCACCTTCTTGCGACGCCGGCGAACAATGAGCACCGCTGCCACTGCCAGGCATGCCGCGCCCGCGACGCCACCAATGACGGCCGCCGCCAGGATAGCCGTCAGGCCCGGGCCACTGCCGCCGCCGCCGCCGGCCTCCGGGCCCTGCTTGGCTGACGACACACCCGGGGGCGCCGTCTCAACCGGAGCAACCTGCTCGTGCACGGCGCGGGCACGCTAGTGAGTGGGGCGGTGCCGGGATGTTGAGCTCACATGAACGCACAACACAATGCCGTCACGCAAAGAGCCCGCAAACAGTTGCATGCAGCCCGCTCAGCCCAGCCCCGGGCCCTGAGTTAGCTAGCCCTGCGCCGCACCTGGCGAGCCGGGTCTACGCCAGGCGCCGGCGACGCCGCGGCGCCCTGCGATACTAGCCGACACGTGGCGGCGCCATCAACCGAGCCGCCCAGCGCCGCCGCCAGGCTGGCGGTGCCGTCGGCGGCGGTGCTGCAGGCGGAGGCGAGGCTGGCGGCACCCAGCGTACTCAGAGGCACCTCCCGCAGTACCCGGACCTGGGGCAATGATGCGATGGGTTGTCGGGGTCATGGGTGCTCGGGCTTGGCACAGCACAGCGCAGCACAGCACAGCACATCACGTAGCATGCCGCACAGCGCCTGCCACACCTGCATCGTGATGGTGGCGGCGCTGGGGTTGCTCTTGCAAACAGCCAGCGGCGCCGACCCCGCCGCCGCCAGCGCCCTTCTGCGGGTGCCGGATGCTGCCGCCTCCGCCGCCCAGACGTCCAGAGCGGTCAGCAGTCGCTGCTTGTAGACCTCGGGCCCAGTTGGGTCGGAGGTGGGTGCGCTGAGTTTCGGCACAAGGCCGAGGCTGGGCGAGGTGTCCGTGGGGCAGGCGGCGGCGCCGGCAAATGCGGTGGCGGCAGCGGCGAGGGAGCGGCGCGCGGAGGCAGTGACTCCATCGGCAGGAGGCGGGAGCTGCGTGCACGTCATGTTGGCGATAAGGTCGAGCGAGATGTTGGCGCGGGAGGCCAGCTCGGTGCGGAAGGCGGCCAGGAAGGCGTCGTTGCAGCCAACCTGCAGGCACAAGGGGGGCGGTAGGCCCAGGCGTCAGGGCTGTAAAGGGCACGCACGTACCATGACCGCTAGCACCGACGCCTGCGACGCACCAGCTGACGTCGGGTGCCCTCCAGGCTCCCTCCCTCGCACCTGCAGCTCCACATCCAGCCCCTCCACACCGCTCGGCAGCTGCGCTACAGCGCCTGTGGCGCTCATCAACGCCACCTCCATTCGCACGCTGCTGCCGATCACGGTGACGGAGGTGGCGCCGGGAAATAGCGCCGCCAGAGCGACGGGGTCGGAGGCCAGCTCGGGAGGCACATCGACCGTCTGGCGGGCGGCGAGGTGGCGGGGCACGGCAGCAGCAGGCAAAATGAAACGTCGCAAATCTATTACCACTTTTGCAGGGGCCACGACAATCGGCACATGTGGATATGAATATAAAATTCAGAAAAACAAGTGACGAGCAGTTGAATGCACGCATGCCATTGGGTGAAGCTGTGGATGAAAGGTGTGTGATGTGCAGTCGTGTGCTGTCCGCACCTGCGCCACAATCATGACGCCAGCCGAGTCCGCAGTGTTGGCTGCAAGGTATTCGGAGGGGATCCCCAGGGGTGGCAGCACGATGGGGGCGTAAGGCGGCGACGGTGGAGCGGGCTGACGGGGAGGCAGGGTAGGCGGGGGAGCGGGGGATGGCGGTGGTGATGGTAGCGGTGGCGACCGTGTTGTGGGTGCTGGAGGTGACGGTGACCGTGGTGATGGCTCCGATGGTGGTGGTGGTGATGAGGGCCGCGTTGATGCAGTTTGCGAAGGCTGCAGTAGTATAAAGGGAGGGGCGGGTTGCGGTGGTGGCAAGGAAAGATGGGCAGTCGGGGTAGGAGGTGGCCGCGATGGTGCTGGATAGGGCGGGAGCGGGTGGGGAGGCTCAGACGAGGGCAGCGGCGAGAGTGAGGGTGATTGGGTGGACGGAGGAGATGGGCTGGGTGGCTCTGATAAGGGCTGCGGTGAGAGTGAGGGTGATTGAGTGGACGGAGGAGGCGAGCTGGGCGGCTGTGCTAAGGGCAGCGGCGAGGGTAAGGGTGATTGGGTGGATGGAGGAGGCAGGCTGGGCGGCTCTGATGAGGGCAGTGGCGAGGGTGAGGGTGACTGGAGGGATGGAGGTGGCAACCTGGGCGGCTCAGCCGAGGGCAGCGGCCAGGGTGCGGGTGATTGGGTGGACGGAGGAGGCGGGCTGGGTGGCTCTGATGAGGGCGGCGGCGAGAGTGAGGGTGACTGGAGGGACGGAGGAGGTTGGCTGGGCGGCTCTGATGAGGGCTGCAATGAGAGTGAGGGTGATTGGGGCAATGGAGGAGGCGGGCTGAGCGGCTCAGCCGAGGGCGGCGAGAGTGAGGGTGAATGGGTGGAAGGGGTAGAAGGAGTAGGCGGGCTGGGTGGCTCTAATGACGGTGGTGGTGAGATTGAGGGTAATTGCGTGGACGGAGGAGGTGGGCTAGGCGGCTCTGATGAGGGCTGCGGTGAACGTGAGGGTGATTGGGTGGATGGAGGAGGTGGGCTGGGTGGCTCAGCCGAGGGCAACGGCGAGAGTGAGGGTGATTGGGTGGAAGGAGTAGGCGGGCTGGGTGGCTCTGATGAGGGCGGCGATGAAAGTGAGGGTGATTGGATGGACGGAGGAGGCGGACTGGGTAGCTCTGATGAGGGCGGCGATGAGAGTGTGGGTGATTGGGGAGACGGAGGAGGTGGGCTGAGCGGCTCAGCCGAGGGCGGCGGCGAGAGTGAGGGTGATTGTGTGGAAGGAGTAGGCGGGCTGGGTGGCTCTGATGAGGGCGGCGATGAGAGTGAGGGTGATTGGGTGGA